>JAJOZX010005563.1:287500-318354 GCA_023014485.1 Bathynomus jamesi | reverse complement strand
CGAGACAGATTTAAATTCGACTACTAAAATTCATAACCATATACTGTAGTAGTATGTCAATTTGACTATAATTTTCGTTTGATACCTTACAAATGGTACAATAACAATTTAAGGACAGTTACTCATGATTAATTGAACAAAAGAAAATAAAAAATAAATTAAAAATATGAATCAATTATACATTTCAACGAGCTAAATACAATTTTATAATAATCTAAAAAAATAAAAGTAAATCGAGCCATAGATGAGTTTCGACCAAGAATAAAAAAGTTATTGAAATGAAAGGGAAGCATTTCGAACAATCTTTTCTTTTAATAATTTTAATTGAATTTTACATTAAAAATTATTTTTAGATAATAAAAGAAAATATTATAAAGGTTTAATAATTTTTGCAGGTTAAGTAGAAAAATCATACTCTGTCATTGAATGTTGATAGAATTTTGAATTATTTGATATTTTAGTCTGAAAACTTGTTTGCATATAGACAAATACATCTGTTTTATTGCGTAGAAGTTTTATTAAAAATTAAATAACTGAAATTTAGGGTATGTGCGGTCATACGGGTAAATTTCCCGATCGTACAGAGCAGGATAAATTAGGTACATGATCGATTAATTGTTACGCTATTTCTGTCATCATATAATCAAAATAATTATAAAACTCGTTAAAAACTTTTGTAAAAACGGTTTTGTTACAATTAATGAATTACATAACTATATATTTATATACATAATGGCATGAAAAGAAAAGACAGATAGGTCAATTTTCTTCTCACAAACACAAAAAAAAAGGTTGAATTAAATTCTTAAATTACATTTTCTTAAATTACAAAGGAAAAGTTGAATTCAATTGACTGCATTGAAAACTAACTTGGGACTCAAAATAAAAATGACTTGGAATAAATCTCTCTGACTTGAAATAAATCTCTGACTTCAAGTAAAACTCTGACTTGAGCTCTATCAAGTATTCTGAAACTGAAAATGAAACTGACTTGAACTCTTATCAAGTAGTATCTTGAAACTGAAAATGAAACTGACTTGAACTCTTATCAAGTAGTATCTTGAAACTGAAAATGAAACTACTGACTTGAACTCTTATCAAGTAGTATCTTGAAACTGAAAATGAAACTGACTTGAACTCTTATCAAGTAGTATCTTGAAACTTAACTGTCTAACTTGAAACTGCTTCAAGTATTTCTATAAATCTCTAAACTCTGTAAACTCTCTCTCTCTTAATTTGCAAGTCAATTCAATTCAGTAATTGAAAAAAAATTTGCAAACAAAAAATATAAAAAAAAGGTAAACAACATTTCACTCTAATGTACGGGAAGGTACATAAAATAAAATTATTCTATACTGAATATAACAGTGAAAATAACTCTCTTGAAAATAACTCTGTTACAATTAACTCTGTTACAATTAACTCTCTGTGTTACAATTAACTCTCTGTGTTACAATTAACTCTCTGTGTTACAATTAACTCTCTGTGTTACAATTAACTCTCTTGTGACTTTTAACTTCTGTGAAAATTACTGTTTCACTAAAAAAAATGTATCACTGGTGTCTGAAATGTTCACTGTGTTTCTTGTAAATTCTGACTTGATACTAAATATTAACTGTTAATAGTACTGACTTTTTCAAATGTTTATAAATTACTTAAAAAAACAAAATGTACTTAACAAAAGTTCTACTGGCAAAATCCTCAGAGACGTGTCCTGAAGACGTCTTGCTGGCTACTTGTTCCTGGATGAAAACTAGGCGTGAAGAACTTGGAGTCGTGACACACCGGTCAAGGGTGGATGTTACGAACTAGAAGTCGTGACACGCCGGTCGACTGGTTTTATCCTGATGCAGGGTAATTTCTATTCTTGGCCAAAGAGTGGCCTCTTCTTAAAATAATCTTCTTAAAATCTTCTTTTTATCCTGATGCAGGGTAATTTCTATTCTTCGCCAAAGAGTGGCCTCTTGTTAAACATCTTGTTAAACATCTTCTTGTTAAACATCTTCTTGTTAAACATCTTCTGGTTAAACATCTTCTGGTTAAACATCTTCTGGTTAAACATCTTCTGGTTAAACATCTTCTGGTTAAACATCTTCTGGTTAAACATCTTCTGGTTAAAATTAGGGGTGTTAGACCCCATATCATCATCTTATCCTGGCTGGGTCTGGGGTGTCTCGTATAGACGAGGCGTTCTTGTTAAGGGACAAGGGGCCTCTGCCCCCTCCCCGCAGCGAGGTTGCTAACAAAGGAGTCTCGAATGAGGTTCTCTGATGAAGAAGTGCCTTGACTGAAGTTCAAATATGAAGTGCTAATCTGAAGAGCTAATAATGAAGTGATCCTAATTTTATAAGTACAGTATAATATAGTCTAATGTTTTGGGGGAGGACAGTTGAAGGTTAAATTTCCCCCCTTTTTAAACACATGATTTCAACTAAAAAGAATAAAAAATATAAAAATAAAAAAGAACAACTATCGCTGATTCTACATTCCTGAAAGCGATATAATTTCGTATTAGCACATAAGCACAATTTTGAGTACATGACTGAGTACGTATTAATTTTGGTTCATTACAATTACGATTACAATTACTAATTAATTCATATTCACTTATTATTGTTTTAATTACAATTCCATTAAAGTACATTCTTACATGATAAATTAAATCATTACATTTAATTACAATTTTAGCAAATTGTTAATTGACATATCTACTACTGAAATAATCTAAATAGGTGACACCATTGATATAATGAAGGGGAGTTAACCGTTGTTCTATAATTTAAAGGGGATTAACAACAATGTTATATATTTACAGTTAACAATAATTACGCCAAATTATGTTAAATAATATTAGAACCTGGTTGGTTATCAGAGTTTGAAAGTCTAATTAGCCAGCGATGAGGAAAGCGGAGGAAAATACGATATTTATGATAACGTAATACATAAGTAATACGGAATTTGAATGACAGTTAGGTAGAAATAGTAAGTACAAGTAATGAGAACGGGGATAACTATGTGACGTAAGCCGATAACGAACTAGTGGCCAGGCAGAGAAACAATACAGTATATTATAATAACATAACACATAATATAACATAACACATGATAATGTTATAAATTCGAATCAAAGCGAAAGGAGACTTTTTAACTTTGAGCGTTCGAATTCTGCTGCGATGAGCGGAATATGATCTTGCTAAGCATTTATTCGAGTTCATCTCGGGAGGTCAATATAATTAAAAATAAAAATGAAAAAAATAATACGAGAACGTTTTTTTCGCGTTCCCGAACGAACTGCGAAAGTTTGCATTTCATGATTGACACGAGTAAAGATGATTATTTAATAAAAATTACATACGATAATGGTCAAGCTAAAATATGGACGTATGGGGGCGGGGATGAGATGCAAGACAATTCATAATTAATTATAATAACTTTTATAACAAATGGAAAATGGATGATGGATACGACTAAACCATAGAAAGGGTAGATCGTAGGGTTGTGACGAACAAAAATAGGAAGCTACAAGTAAAATTATTATCCAAACTCGCGTTAAGCGATTTTGGTTCTTATGTAAAAATGGACAATGAATTCATATAATGATGGTGTAGGAATTGTTCATTGTTCACTTTTTACATATATTTATATATATATTTATATATATATTTATATATATATATATTTATATATATATATATTATTTATATATTTATATATTTATATATTTATATATATATATATTTATATAATATATATTTATATATATTTATATATATTTATATTTATATATATTTATATATATATATTTATATATATTTATATATATATATAAATATAAATATATATAAATATATATATATATATAAATATATATATATATAAATATATATATAAATATATATATATATAAATATATATATAAATATAAATATATATATATATTTATATATATTTATATTTATATATATATATATATATATTTATATATATTTATATTTATATATATATATATATATTTATATATATATATATTTATATATATATATATTTATATTTATATATATATATATTTATATATATATATATTTATATATATATATATTATATATATATATTTATTTATATATATATATATTTTATATATATATATATATTTTTATATATATATATTTATATATATATATATTTATATATATATATTTATTTATATATATTTATATTTATATATATACAAATATATATATTTATATATATTTATATTTATATATATATTTATATATATATCTATATATATATTATATATATATTTATATATATATGTATATTTATATATATTTATATTTATATTTATATATGTATATTTATATATGTATATTATATATTTATATATGTATATTTATATATATGTATATTTATATTTTATATGTATATTTATATATTTATATATATTTATATATATATTTATATTATATATATATTTATATTTTTAATTATATATTCATTTAGCATAAAATTGTGTTACAAGAACCTGTTTCTGCGTTTCAAGAACAATTTTGCGGGTTTTCGCAGGTGACGGCACAATAAGCAGGCGGTGGACCTACGTTGTAATTTTTTAATTTGCAAACGCTCATTTTGTGTTTTTTTGTTTTTTAACTAATTAAAAGCATGGCACCCCCGTCAAGTACTTGCAGTCGCTGTGAAGGGAAATTTGCCGCTTACGCGTTTACAATGGCTAATAATAATGAACAATTAGTTTGCAGGTGGTGCTCAAGCATGGAAGTCCTGAGGAACGAATTAGACCGTGAGAGGGAGGCCAGGGTGAGGCTTCAAGAAAGCGTGATGCTTCTGACGGGCAAAATTGGATTCCCTTGAGACTCCAGTTACGACCCCTCATGCCTCAGTTTCTACTAATAATATAAATAGTATTAATAGCCCTCTCTCTTTCCCTAGTTCCCAACCCTTCGTTCGAGTGCGAAATGGAGCCCCATTGCGAAAAGCAAAGACTTGTCTACCAGTAATAACAAGCAATAAGTTTTCTGTTTTAGGTTTCGAAGATGCGGATGAACCGGAAATACGACTCGTTGGCGATTCCATTGTTCGAGGGCAGCTCGAGGAATTCTGTGGGAGAAACCCTCGTCGTAGGCGCCGTTACTGCTACCCTGGTGCAAGGGTGGAGGGTATAACTAATAGTGTTGACCATTTTACAGACGGTACCGCCGAGGACACAGCGTATGTTATTCATGTCGGTACTAATAACGTTTTAAATTCTAGATCGGAAGAACTGCTGGCTAGGTACAGGGACTTAATAGAGCGACTAAAGGAGAAAACTAATAAGATTGTCTTAACAGGTATACTTCCTCGAATTATCCAACGTAACGATTTCTACAGCAAGGCGACCTATATTAACAATAACCTAAAGTCTCTTTGCCAACAGGAAGGAGTGCATTATGCGAATTTTTGGAACAGTTTCTACGGCAGGAGGGACTTGTTCCTCGAAGATGGACTTCATCTTAATGACGTAGGAGCTGCGCGTTTAGGAAGACTATTTCATAATACTGTCTCTTCTTTTCAGGCTGCCGTAATTCGAACGGTCCCAGCGTAAATTCTACAAGTTTCCCCTGCGCTCGCGAAGGTGTCATAATTGCAAGCAATTTGAAGGTTCTATCCTTAAATGCTCGTAGCCTACGAAATAAAATAAATGAATTTTTGTCTTTAATTGCTTGTAAAGACTATGATTTAATTGCGATAAACGAATCGTGGCTTAGCACTGAAACACGTGACTTTGTAGTGGAGTATCAAATCAAAGGTTATAGACTTTTTGTTAAAACAGAATAGGTAGGCGAGGAGCCGGTGTTATGTTGTATATCAAAGATAATATTGCGAACGTTATAGAAGTAAAGCACTCAATTCCAGAACCGATAGATTCGACTATAGCAGAACTTAAATTAAACGACTTCAAACTTCTTGTTGCGGTTATATACAGGCCCCCAAATCAAACAGCTGATACTGACGAAGCGTTATATCTTGAACTAAAGAGAATAATCGGTAATGAGCAGGCTTTAGTTATGGGTGACTTTAATTGCGCCAACGTGAATTACGATACAATGCAGGGAGACGCGGAAGGTAATCGTTTAGTTAATTTTCTCGAGGATAGCTTTCTTATTCAAAAGGTTGGGGAACCTACGAGGTTGGACAGTATTTTAGATTTAGTAATAACTACGGATGATAGGCTAATTACTGATCATCAAGTAATAGAACCGTTAAGCAATAGCGATCACAATATGGTAGAGTTTGTCCTCTCAGTAAGTCACTCGAAACCAACTAACTCGACTAAAATTCCTAACTTCCAGCACGCAGACTTTTGTAAATTTCGAGATAAATTGTCACACGTCAATTGGGAAAACGTGATGGGGAACTCCAACGCAAAACTAATGTGGGAATCGTTTGAAACAGTATTTAGGACTATAAATGAAGAATGTGTACCGTACAAAATTAAGCGTGCGAAAGTAAACAACAAGCCCTTGTGGTTTACTTCTAGAGTAGGAGACATTATAAAGAGAAGAGATAGGGCTTATAGGCAACATAAATGCGATAAAAACAATTTGTTGTTACGAAACAACTACATCTCTCTGAGGCGTGAAGCGAAGTGTAATAAAAAAGTCCAAGCGCGAATTTGAAATCTCCATAGCTCGTGACGGTAAAGAAAACCCCAAGCGATTCTTTCAATATGTCAATAATAGAAATCCAGTAAAAAGTGTCTTGGGTCCATTGAAAAATGTAAAAGGAGATCTAGTTTCTGAAAACAAGGAAATGGCTACCTTGCTAAACGAATTTTTTACGTCAAATTTTACTATAGAAGATGTAACGAATATCCATACTGTCATAGACATAATACCTTTTGATAATGGTAATATTTTGGATAATATTGTCGTTAGTGAAGGGGAGGTAATGCGCTATATTGATAAAATGAAAACGCGTAAATCACCGGGTCCGGATTCCATATATCCCATACAACTAAAAGAATTAAAAGATAGCATTGTTGTGCCGCTAACAAAGATTTTTAATGCGTCTATTTCTGAGGGGTGCGTACCAGATAATTTCAAGTTAGCAAACGTAACACCTATCTTTAAGAAAGGCGATAAAGGTGCGGCGGGAAATTATAGGCCAATCAGTTTAACGTCTGTTGTAGGTAAGCTACTGGAATCAATAATTAGGGATCGTATAGTCGAACACTTAGAATTCCATAAGCTAGTTAGAAATACGCAGCACGGATTTAGGCGAAACAAATCTTGCTTAACTAATCTTTTAGAATTTTTCGAAAGCGTGGTTGACGTTTACGATAGACATCGGGCGGTTGATGTAGTGTATTTAGATTTTCAAAAAGCGTTTGACACCGTGCCGCACAAAAGACTCATTGAAAAAAACTAAGGCTCATGGAATCAGGGGTGTAGTAATAAATTGGCTACAAGAGTGGTTGCGAGGTAGAAAACAGAGGGTGGTCGTTGATGGAGCGAAGTCGTCTTGGGCTAATGTAGCGAGTGGCGTTCCTCAGGGTTCTGTATTGGGCCCCTTGCTTTTTCTTATATATATTAACGATTTAGATGTCGGCCTAGTCGGTACAGTTTCAAAGTTCGCGGATGACACGAAGCTGGGTGGTAGGGCGATTAATGACGAAGATAGAGGTAAAATTCAGGAAGATCTGAATAAAATCGTTGATTGGTCAGTCACATGGCAAATGAGATTTAACGTGGATAAGTGCAAAATTTTGCATATAGGTTCGCGTGACGGTTATTTTGCGTATAGTATGTCAGGGAAAGATTTAACAAGCGTAGAGCAGGAAAAAGATTTAGGAGTTATAGTCACTAGTGATTTAAAAGTAGCTAAACAAAGTACAGCAACGGTCAATAAGGCGAACAAAGTGTTAGGTTTTATAGCTCGAAATTTTGAGTACAAATCGCGCGATATTATAGTTCCACTTTATAAATCATTAGTTAGACCCCATTTGGAGTACGCGGTCCAATTTTGGAATCCGCATATGCGCAAAGATATAGACAAAATCGAAAGAGTTCAAAGACGAGCAACAAAGATGATTCCGTCGCTTAGGTCAAAGTCGTACGAGTATAGGCTTAAGGAGTTAAAATTGACAACACTCGAGACTAGGAGGTTAAGGGGTGATCTAATCCAGGTTTTCAAAATTATGAATGGGTTCGATAACGTAGATAGAGATAGCTTTTTCGAAATTTCTCAATATAATAGGACTAGAAATAACGGGTGTAAGTTGACAAGTAGAAGGTTCGAGACAGCAGTTGCGAAAAACTTTTTTACGCATAGAATAGTAAATAGCTTTAATAGTTTGCCGGTAGAAGTAATTAGTAGCACGTCTATAAACATGTTTAAAAATCGATTAGACGCATATGTTGATAGATTGGGTATAGTTTAAGGTAGTAAAATTAAGGCTTTGTGGGGATAGATCCCACAGCTCAACACAAGTGTTGTGGGATATAGGGAGGCAGCGTCTTGGGTTAGGGGATACTCTCTGTCCTTACACACCCCATTTAAAGAGATTCCTCTGCTGAGCGGTGCCCCCCATAGTACTGTGAGGTATTGAAAAACTCATGATCTTCACTTGCCCCACAAACACCTTTAAATGGGAGACCCAAGATGGGTGCACACACATTTCTACATTACTACAGTCTTTACAGCCACACCTACACTTTTCCTCCTAAGTGTATATATTGTAATGTATAGTGTTGTAAATTTTGACTTGGTCCACAATCGATATGGACCGTGACTTATTTTTCGTGACAAGGTACTAGTATTGATGGATACCGTAATGAAATTGACTGGATTCTCTGGATCTGATTATTTGCATGCCGGTTGTAAATAGATATAGAGTGTAACATATTTGTGGATAATAGTCTATTATGACTTGATCCTCTGGATCCAGAGATTCTATCTTTAGTTTTAAATCGATAATTAATTAGTTTTGCTAAATTGGTCGTTGCCAATGTACACAGTGTACAGGAAGTTGTTACATAAATTTCTTATGTTCTTGTGGTTCGGAACCCACGTAAAATTGTAGGTCCCCTCCGCCACCACGGAGGACATACACAATTACGAACACAGTTAGGTAGACCAGCCATGAGTGGATCCTAGGGTCTTTGTTGATCAGAAACATTATAACATTATATATATATTTATACTTATATATATATATTTATTTACATATTCATAGACATCGGGCGGTTGATGTAGTGTATTTAGATTTTCAAAAAGCGTTTCACAACGTGCCGCACAAAAGACTCATTGAAAAAACTAAGGCTCATGGAATCAGGGGTGTAGTAATAAATTGGCTAGAAGAGTGGTTGCGAGGTAGGAAACAGAGGGTGGTCGTTGATGGAGCGGAGTCGTCTTGTGCTAATGTAGCGAGTGGCGTTCCTCAGGGTTCTGTATTGGGCCCCTTGCTTTTTCTTATATATATTAACGATTTAGATGTCGGCCTAGTCGGTACAGTTTCAAAGTTCGCGGATGACACGAAGCTGGGTGGTAGGGCGATTAATGACGAAGATAGAGGTAAAATTCAGGAAGATCTGAATAAAATCGTTGATTGGTCAGTCACATGGCAAATGAGATTTAACGTGGATAAGTGCAAAATTTTGCATATAGGTTCGCGTAACGGTAATTTTGCGTATAGTATGTCAGGGAAAGATTTAACAAGCGTAGAGGAGGAAAAAGATTTAGGAGTTATAGTCACTAGTGATTTTAAAAGTAGCGAAACAAAGTACAGCAGCGGTCAATAAGGCGAACAAAGTGTTAGGTTTTATAGCTCGAAATTTTGAGTACAAATCGCGCGATATTATAGTTCCACTTTATAAATCATTAGTTAGACCCCATTTGGAGTACGCGGTCCAATTTTGGAATCCGCATATGCGCAAAGATATAGACAAAATCGAAAGAGTTCAAAGACGAGCAACTAAGATGATTCCGTCTCTTAGGTCAAAGTCGTACGAGGATAGGCTTAAGGAGTTAAAATTGACAACACTCGAGACTAGGAGGTTAAGTGGTGATCTAATCCAGGTTTTTAAAATTATGACTGGGTTCGATAACGTAGATGGAGATAGCTTTTTCGAAATTTCTCAATATAATAGGACTAGAAATAACGGGTGTAAGTTGACAAGTAGAAGGTTCGAGACAGCAGTTGCCAAAAACTTTTTTACGCATAGAATAGTAAATAGCTGGTATAGTTTGCCGGTAGAAGTAATTAGTAGCACATCTATAAACATGTTTAAAAATCGATTAGACGCATATGTTGATAGATTGGGTATAGTTTAAGGTAGTAAAATTAAGGCTTTGTGGGGATAGATCCCACAGCTCAACACAAGTGTTGTGGGATATAGGGAGGCAGCATCTTGGGGTAGGAGATACTCTCTGTCCTTACACACCCCATTTAAAGAGATTCCTCTGCCGAGCGGTGCCCCCCATAGTACTGTGAGGTATTGAAAAACTCATGATCTTCACTTGCCCCACAAACACCTTTAAATGGGAGATCCAAAATGGGTGCACACACATTTCTACATTACTGTACAGTCTTTACAGCCACACCTACACTTTTCCTCCTAAGTATATATATTGTAATGTATATTGGTTGTAAATTTTGACTTGGTCCGCAATCGATATGGACCGTGACTTATTTTTCGTTGGGCAATGTACTAGTATCGATGGATACAGTAATGAAAACGACTGGATTCTTTGGATCTGATATATTTGCATGTCGGTTATAAATAGATATAGAGTGTAACATATTTGTGGATAGTAGTCTATTATGACTTGATCCTTTGGATCCAGAGATTCTATCTTTAGTTTTAAATCGATAATTAATTAATTTTTAATTGATAATTATTTAGTTTTGCAAAAATTGGTAGTTCCGAATGTACAGGCAGTTGTTACATAAATTTCGTATGTTCTTCTGGCTCGGAACCCACGTAAAATTGTAGGTCCCCTCCGCCACCACGGACGACATATACAATACACAATTACGAACACAGTTAGGTAGACCAGCCACGAGTGGATCCTAGGGTCTTTGTTGGTCTGAAACATTATAACATTATATTATATATTATATAAAATATATATAAAATATTAAAAAAAAATATATAATATATAAATATATAAAATATATATATATATATATATATATATATATATGTATATATATATATATACACATATATATATACATATATATATATATATATATATATATATATATATATATATATATATATCAGATCCAAAGAATCCAGTCAATTTCATTACGGTATCCATCAAGTCACGGTCCATATCGATTGCGGACCAAGTCAAAATTTACAACCATATACATTACAATAAATACACTTACGAGGAAAAGTGTAGGTGTGGCTGTAAAGACTGTACAGTAATGTAGAAATGTGTGTGCACCCATTTTGGGTCTCCCATTTAAAGGGGTTTGTGGGGCAAGTGAAGATCATGAGTTTTTCAATACCTCACAGTACTATGGGTGGCACCGCTCGGCAGAGGAATCTCTTTAAATGGGGTGTGTAAGGACAGAGAGTATCCCCTAACCCAAGACGCTGCCTCCCTATATCCCACAACACTTCTGTTGAGCTGTGGGATCTATCCCCACAAAGCCTTAATTTTACTACCTTAAACTATACCCTTTCTATCAACATGCGCGTCCAATCGATTCTTAAACATGTTTATAGACGTGCTACTAATTACTTCTACCGGCAAACTATTCCAGGTATTTACTATTCTATGCGTAAAAAAGTTTTTCGCAACTTCTGTCTCGAACCTTCTACTTGTCAACTTACACCCGTTATTTCTAGTCCTATTATATTGAGATATTTCGAAAAAGCTATCTCTATCTACGTTATCAAACCCATTCATAATTTTGAAAACCTGGATTAGATCACCCCTTAACCTCCTAGTCTCGAGAGTAGTCAATTTTAACTCCTTAAGCCTATCCTCGTACGACTTTGACCTAAGAGACGGAATCATCTTAGTTGCTCGTCTTTGAACTCTTTCGATTTTGTCTATATCTTTGCGCATATGCGGATTCCAAAATTGGACCGCGTACTCCAAATGGGGTCTAACTAATGATTTATAAAGAGGAACTATAATATCGCGCGATTTGTACTCAAAATTTCGAGCTATAAAACCTAACACTTTGTTCGCCTTATTGACCGTTGCTGTACTTTGTTTCGCTACTTTTAAATCACCAGTGACTATAACTCCTAAATCTTTTTCCTGGTCTACGCTTGTTAAATCTTTCCCTGACATACTATACGCAAAATTACCGTATGCGAACCTATATGCAAAATTTTGCACTTATCCACGTTAAATCTCATTTGACATGTGACTGACCAATCAACGATTTTATTCAGATCTTCCTGAATTTTATCTCTATCTTCGTCATTAATCGCCCTACCACCCAGCTTCGTGTCATCCGCAAACTTTGAAACTGTACTGACTAGGCCGACATCTAAATCGTTAATATATATAAGAAAAAGCAAGGGGCCCAATACAAAACCCTGAGGAACGCCACTCGCTACATTAGCCCAACACGACTCCGCTCCATCAACGACCACCCTCTGTTTCCTGCCTCGCAACCACTCTTCTAGCCAATTTATTACTACACCCCTGATTCCATGAGCCTTAGTTTTTTCAATGAGTCTTTTGTGCGGCACGGTGTCAAACGCTTTTTGAAAATCTAAATACACTACATCAACCGCCCAATGTCTATCGTAAACGTCAACCACGCTTTCGAAAAATTCTAAAAGATTAGTTAAGCAAGATTTGTTTCGCCTAAAACCGTGCTGCGTATTTGTAACCAGATTATGCACTTCTAAGTGTTCGACTATACGATCCCTAATTATTGATTCCAGTAGCTTACCTACAACAGACGTTAAACTGATTGGCCTATAATTTCCCACCGCACCTTTATCGCCTTTCTTAAAGATAGGTGTTACGTTTGCTAACTTGAAATTATCTGGTACGCACCGCTCAGAAATAGACGCATTAAAAATCTTTGTTAGCGGCACAACAATGCTTTCTTTTAATTCTTTTAGTTGTATGGGATATATGGAATCCGGACCCGGTGATTTACGCGTTTTCATTTTATCAATATAGCGCATTACTTTCCCTTCACTAACGACAATATTATCCAAAATATTACCATTATCAAAAGGTATTATGTCTATGACCGTAGGGATATTCGTTACATCTTCTATAGTAAAAACTGACGTAAAAAATTCGTTTAGCAAGGTAGCCATTTCCTTGTTTGCAGAGACTAGATCTCCCTTTACATTTTTCAATGGACCTAAGACACTTTTTACTGGATTTCTATTATTGCCGTATTGAAAGAATCGCTTGGGGTTTTCTTTACCGTCACGAGCTATGCAGATTTCAAATTCGCGCTTGGACTTTTTTATTACACTTTTCGCTTCACGCCTCAGAGATATGTAGTTGTTTCGTAACAACAAATTGTCTTTATCGCACTTATGTTGCCTTTAAGCCCTATCTCTACTCTTTATAATGTCTCGTACTCTAGAAGTAAACCACAAGGGCTTGTTGTTTACTTTCGCACGCTTAATTTTGTACGGTACACATTCCTCATTTATAGTCCTAAATACCGTTACGAACGATTCCCACATTAGTCTTGCGTTGGAGTTCCCCATTACGTTTTCCCAATTGACGTGTGAAAATTTATTTCGAAATTTACTAAAGTCTGCGTGCTGGAAGTTAGGAATTTTAGTCGAGTTAGTTGGTTTCGAGTGACTTACTGAGAGGACAAACTCTACCATATTGTGATCGCTATTGCTCAACGGTTCTATTACTTGAAGATCAGTAATTAGCCTATCATCCGTAGTTATTACTAAATTTAAAATACTGTCCAACCTCGTAGGTTCCCCAACCTTTTGAAGAAGAAAGCTATCCTCGAGAAAATTAACTAAACGATTACCTTCCGCGTCTCCCTGCATTGTATCGTAATTCACGTTGGCGCAATTAAAGTCACCCATAACTAAAGCCTGCTCACTACCGATTATTCTCTTTAGTTCACGATATAACGCTTCGTCAGTATCAGCTGTTTGATTTGGGGGCCTGTATATAACCGCAACAAGAAGTTTGAAATCGTTCAATTTAAGTTCTGCTATAGTCGAATCTATCGGTTCTGGAATTGAGTGCTTTACTTCTATAACTAGGCTGACCATACGTACCGTTTTGAACGGGACAGTACCGTTTATTTAATATTTCTTGGCCGTCCCTGTCACTGAAGAATAATTGTAAGCTCAATATGTTTATGTACTTACTTTTTCATGAATACAGAATATAACATAACCCCCGTCCCTTTTTTGCCATCCCAATGTCCCGTTTTTGTCTCAAGGAAATATGGTCAGCCTATCTATAACGTTCGCAATATTATCTTTGATATACAAAATAACACCGCCTCCTCGCCTACCTATTCTGTTTTTAACAAAAAGTCTATAACCTTTAATTTGATATTCCCCTACAAAGTCACGTGTTTCAGTGCTAAGCCACGATTCATTTATCGCAATTAAATCATAGTCTTTACAAGCAATTAAGGAAAAAAATTCGTTTATTTTATTTCGTAGGCTACGAGCATTTAAGGATAGAACCTTCAAATTGTTTGTAATTGCGACACCTTCGCGAGCGCGGGGGAAATTTGTGGAATTTACGCTGGGACCGTTCGAGTTACGGCATCCTGAAAAGAAGAGACAGTATTATGAAATAGTCTTCCTAAACGCGCAGCTCCAACTTCATTAAGATGAAGTCCATCTTCGAGGAACAAGTCCCTCCTGCCGTAGAAACTGTTCCAAAAATTAGCAAAATGCACTCCTTCCTGTTGGCAAAGAGACTTTAGGTTATTGTTAATATAGGTCGCCTTGCTGTAGAAATCGCTTCGTTGGATAATTCGAGGAAGTATACCTGTTAAAACAATCTTATTAGTTTTCTCCTTTAATCGCTCTAATAAGTCCCTGTACCTAGCCAGCAGTTCTTCCGATTTATATATATATATATATATATATATATATATATATATATATATATTATATATGTAAAAATGAACCATAAATAATTCCCATATTCCTATTATCTTATTCTTCATGTAATTCTTGTATTCATTTATATAGTCTGTATCCATTTAAGAAAAAGTATCCATTTTAAAAATTCATGTGTTATATGGTTCATGTATTTATATAATCCTGTATATTCTTATATATTTAACTTTATATAATGCCTATACTCATATGTATGTACGTGTGT
This sequence comes from Bathynomus jamesi, assembly GCA_023014485.1. Lineage (NCBI taxonomy): Eukaryota > Metazoa > Arthropoda > Malacostraca > Isopoda > Cirolanidae > Bathynomus > Bathynomus jamesi. The sequence goes on along the minus strand of JAJOZX010005563.1, from coordinate 303,033 downwards.
GTATTCATTTTTACATAAGGACCAAAATCGCCCAACGCGAGTTTGGATAAAATTTTTGATTTGCTTTCTACTTTGCCAAATAATTGGTGACCTGTTGTTTTTTAAAATCTCATAATCATTTTTTTAGATTTCGCTTAATAAGGAATCGTGCTTAAGCTTTGCAATGTTCATATTTTGTATACATTCTTTCGTTATAAAAGATGAGATCATGTCTTGCCTAAGCATTAAAATTGTACATCTTAAACCTTAAAATTTTACTCATATGCATATTTTAGTGTAAAGATGCATAGTCCGATTTCCACTTTTAGTTAACTTGGCAGATCATGATAACATCAGATCTGAAAAGTCGCGGTTTAAGATAAAAATATGGTTTCGTCTTCAAATATTTTGTTTACTCGTTCAAGCCTTACCACAGCTAAATTTACTTTATTTTCGAATATTGTGCAAAAATAATACAGCCTTTTTAGCATTTAATAATAATGATGTTAGCAGTTTTTGGGTATATAAACCCACTAAAAATCTTCCATTGTCATTCAGAAGCTAATTCAGAGGCTGAGCACTACCTGTACATTTTAGCAGTAAATTACAGTAAGAGAATTTTTATTTATCCTTCGAGCCTTGCTCTCTTCAGAAGAACTTAGTCATTAAACTTTCCGGATACGCTATAAGAAGTCCGGAACCTTCAGCATTTTTAGTAAGTCTATCAGAGTCCTCCGAGCCACTATAGAAGAACTCGGAGAGTAATATAGAAGAAAACTACTCAAGTCACACATCCGTTGCTGCCACCTAACTAGAACCCCCGTCGACTTCGAACCAACACGGGCCATAGACGGAGGGGTTAACAACTGGCGACCCTTTAACCAGGATCTTCACGACTCCAGGATTCTTCCAGTCTTCCAGACCCTGGAACCAGAACCAACACCCAGTTGACCGGCGTGTCACGACTTCTAGTTCGTCACATCCACCCTTGAACCGGTGCGTCACGACTCCAAGTTCTCACGCCTAGTTTTCATCCAAGAACAAGTGGCCAGCAAGACACGTCTTCAGGACACGTCTCTAAGGATTTCGCCGTAGGAATCTTGTTAAGTACAAAACTCTTTTTTAAATAATCTCTAAAACATTTGAAAAGTCAGTATTAAAAGTTAATATTTAGTATTGAGCCAGAATTAACAAAAAACACAGTGAACACTTCAGACACCAGTGATACATTTTTTTTATTGAAAACAAATTGTCACAGAATTATTGTCACAGTTATTGTCACAGTTATTTCAGTTATTTTCAGTTATTTTTACTAGTCTAGTTAGTATAGTATAATTTTATTTAATGTACCAAACATAGTATTACCATACCTTCACGTACATTCGAGTGAAATTTTGTTTACATTTTTATTTTTGTTTGCAATCTTTTCAAATTTTCCCCTAGTTAGGCAAATTGTTGTGCATTTATTTTTAGATAGTGTAGTTAGGAAAACCCCTTAAGTGATCATTCCATAAATTAAGATCGGTCAAGCAGACCTAATTAGAACACATTAATAAGTACCTTCACATATGAGCGATTCAGACGGTGCGCTTTCTGACATCGAAAATTTACCTACACCCATTTTTCCACCTACCCCGCGCCCTTCAAACATACTCCCACACACAACACAACAAGCCAATATGTCTCAGTCTCAAACCCCCGCCCCAGCATACATTAACTTAGGCAGACTAGTAAACCTTCCCATACTGTTTTAATTTTTAAGGGGACCATAGATAATCGTTTTGTTGAACCACGCGTAAGACCTTGGGTTGAATCTTTAGAGCAACATTTCTTACGCGAAAATATTACCGATAATGATATAAAAATTAGGGAAGCAAAAAGATTTATGACCCGAAAGAAGGGAATGCTCATGACACAGTCACTTACGTCCCATCAATTAGCGAAGCTACAACATGGGACGATTTTAAACAAAACTTATTAGAATTTTTTAAAGAAATAACCTTGCACAACCCTTAGCCACTTAGAAGCAGTCTTCCAAGCTAAATGGAAGAAAGAGGAACACGAAGATTTAAACAATTTTATTACACGTACACACAAACTTGTAGGAGAAGCCCTCCGGCCGCAGAAAATGCATGTGGCATAACTTTCACTTCGAAACAAAGAAATCTAATAGTAGCCACAACCATTTACCAAAACCTACCCGGAGCACCTAAAAAAAAGTTTCAGGAGTTTTTAAATGTTGACAAACCTGTAAGTGTAGCCATAAACAAAACACGGGAACATTACCCCGATTTAGCAAACCAAAACTACCGAAAGAGTAGAGAAACCCCCGTACATTATATTCAACAGCAGCAAGCCACAACACCACAGCAACAACAACAACAACCCTATAAATCGAGGCCAATGCAGGGAACACCCCAGAAACAAGCCCCCCAAACCCAGAATACACGCCCTCCTCCACAGTGTTTTAACTGCGATAGTTTGGGCACATGATAAGTCAATGTAATTACCCCTCGTATTGCTCCCACTGTCACGAACATGGTCATCGCCGTGGCGATCGCCAAAAGTGTGCTGATAAAGCCCCTGCAGGGTATAGACCCCACTTTCAGAAACCAAACCAACCACGTTCCCAAAACGTATCCCAAAAGTCATCCAATCCCCAGAAACCAGTCCATTCCCAGCCTCAGTCGAACTACCAACCCAATAGATCACGACCACAGGGTCAACCACACTCTTACCCCATGTACAAACCTCAATACAACCAGCAAGGTCACTAGTTCGGTACGTAGAAGTACCCGTGGAGGAATCATTTTCCCCAGAGTACAGTTTTCAAGAACACCCTCCAGCGTATGAATCCCGTAGAATATGACCCAGGTCCTCCATAGAAGACCATTCGAGCCCTTTTTTAGACCCTACATTGGAGGCAGCAGTTCAACCTCCGCCCTCCTAAATTACAGTAATGAACCCAGATACGCACACAAACTCCATCAGGATAATAGGTGCGGACCTCCTAGATTTAATAATAAATTGTAGCACGATAACCAAGATTTAACTGCTCTCCTAGATACAGGAGCACACGCGACGTTAATTAAGAAACAATGTGTAGATGAATTTTAGAGAGTACAAATTACAAATATGAACTTAAGGCACCATCCTGCCAACTCAGAGGAGTTACGGGCACACCCATACCACATACGGAGAAATTGAGTTATATTTAGAAGTTGGAAACGCGGTATACCCGCGAAATGTTGTATAGTGGACACAGTCGCCACCTTTCAGACAGACATCCTACTAGGTATGGATTTTTTTAACCGGAATCAATGGGAGATTTACCCAGCCGGAAAGTTAGTAAAGTGTCGAAATAGGACACACCATCTCCGTGAGAATGACAGACACTTAATGCTAATAGACTTAGCCAGTTCAGATTTCCGAAAGAAATAGGAAACCCCCTCACTTGATAGCAGATCAAGTCAGCCGGTTGCATCCAGAGGGACAACCGCTCCAGAAATCAGACCCCAGGGTAATCAGTTCCAGTTGTTGAATCCAGTTGGATCAACACAGTCAGTTTCCAGTCAGTCAGTTTCCAGTCAGTCAGTTTCCAGTCAGTCAGTTTCCAGTCAGCCAGTTTCCAGTCAGCCAGTTCCAGTCAGCAGTTTCCAGTCAGCCAGTTTCCAGTCAGCCAGTTTCCAGTCAGCCAGTTTCCAGTCAGCCAGTTTCCAGTCAGCCAGTTTCCAGTCAGCCAGTTTCCAGTCAGCCAGTTTCCAGTCAGCCAGTTTCCAGTCAGCCAGTTTCCAGTCAGCCAGTTTCCAGTCAGCCAGTTTCCAGTCAGCCAGCTTCAGTTCAGCCAATAAGGCAAATTTTAGTCGCCGAACCAGAATCAGATTCACAATTTTTCATATGCCCTACCGAGCATATAACAGTAGCACCTTATGAGAAGATTTGTTTCCTAGCAAAAGTAGTTAACAGTCAAGGAAAATTATTAGAGTCAGAGCGTACTCTGATTACAGAGAAAAGTAATTTCAAAAGAGATGTTCTTATTGCCCAAGTCCTTAGTCAGAGTCAGAATTCAGCTATCCTGTTGTTTGTTTAAACAAAGGAAAAGTCCTATAGAATTAACTTCAAATCAGAAAATAGGAACTGTTTCCACAGTAGAAGTAGATTCAGATTTCCCCATCAGTATGATAAATCGTGTTTCCAGTTCCTTAGAATTAAATCCTTCAGTATTAAAAGAAGAATATAAGAAATGTCTGGAGCACTCCCTTCAGGAGTCACCAGCTTTACAGGATCCCAAACTAATGGAATCACTTCTCGATTTCCTGATAAGAAATAGAGATGTGATTGCCCTAAAAGGAGATCCTCTGGGCCGAACTAATTTGGTCCCTTTTGAAATCAAGTTGGAACCCAATTCCAAACCCATTTTCATTCCTCCCTATCGGGTTCCACATTCCCAGTTAGTCACTATTGAGGAACACATCAAGGACATGTTGGAGCAGGATGTCATTCAGCCTTCAGCTAGTCCCTGGTCCGCTCCTATGATTCTCGTCTCCAAAAAGGACGGAACATCTCGCCCTTGTATAGATTTTAGACGCCTGAACAACATTACCATCCCAGACCGTTTCCCGATTCCAAACATGCAGGAAACAATTCTGAACGTAGGGAAAGCGAACTTCTTTTCATCCCTCGATTTAGCATCGGGTTATTGGCAAATGGAGGTCAGTCCCGAATCTCGGGCATTGACTGCTTTCTCCACTAACCGAGGCCATTACGAATTCCAGGTTTTACCTTTCGGAGTCCGAAATGGGCCTGCTAATTTCTCTAGGTTGATGAATATAGTCCTTTCCGACCTATTAGGTGTCGAAGCTCTCGTTTATCTTGACGATATTATCGTCTACAGTTCGGACATAAAAAACACTTTCAACGCCTTCAGAATGTGCTATCACACTTGAGAAAAGCACACCTTAAACTGAAGCTTGCAAAGTGCAATTTTTTACAAGAATCCCTGGTATACCTAGGATTCCTACTCTCGTCCACAGGAATTAAACCTGATCCAGCCAAACTCGAAGCCCTGGAAAGGTACCCTGTACCCAAGACCATCGACGACGCCCGTGCATTTATTGGTTTTGTCGGATTCTATCGGAACTTTATCCCCCAATTTTCGAATATTGCTAAACCCATTACTAATTTGTTCCAGAAAAATTCGAAATTTAACTGGGAATCCGATCACCAACATGCCTTTGAAACTTTAATTAATAAACTAACCTGTCATCCCATTTTACAATATCCTGATTACACAAGACCCTTCATCATAGCCACAGATGCTTCCTCCTATGGACTAGGAGCCGTCCTGTTACAGGACGTAGACGGTGTGGAATTACCCATTGCTTATGCCAGTCAACTTCTCTCTGCACCTCAACGGAATTATTCCACTACGGACCGAGAGGCCCTAGCGGTATATTGGGCTTTGAAAAAATTCCGAAATATCGTCTATGGCTACGATGTAACCATCAAGACTGATCATAAGCCACTCACGTACCTCTTCAAGGACAAGCTACTTGAAGGACGATTGAGTAGATGGGCTCTGTTGATTCAGGACTTTGCAGCGAAAATCGTATACAAACCGGGAAAACTGCAAGTTATTCCAGACGGATTGTCGAGACTCAAGCCCGACGCCCAAGTGAATAAAATAGGAATTCTTCCTGTGTTCGACTACGAGTGTCTGCAATACTCCCAACAACAGGACCAACACACCCAAACCTTCGGGCGCGCCTGGAACAAAAGGAACCATCGAAGGTAAAAGAACAGTACAACCTCAAAGATGGGCTCGTACATTTCAGGAACGAAGATGGAAACGACCTCGTGGAGATACCAAAGGATCTCGTCGATATAGCCATTGGACTTTGTCACGACTCACCTTTGTATGGACACATGGGGCCGGATCGCACCATCAAGAGTCTTTTGGAGCGATACCACTTTCCCGAGATGAACAGAAAGGTACAAGAATACATCGCCGAATGTCCGTCGTGTTTAAAGCATAAGGGCAACGTACCATCCACAGCTCCGATGCATAAATATCCAGTATGCCAAAGGCCCTGGCAAAGAACTGGAATGGATATACTGGGACCATTTCCCAAAAATCAAAGGGAAATCAGTACATCATTGTGTTTACGGACCACTTCTCGCGTTACAGCGAAGTAGCCGCCATTCCAGACCAGACCTCGGAAACTGTGGCAAGAGCCCTAGTGGAACGCGTCATCCAAATCATACTCCTTCCATCCTAATCTCGGATAACGCCCTTAGTTTCACTTCCAAACTGTTCGAGTCACTCTGTAACATGTGTAAAATTAAAAATACACACATTGTGGCATACCATCCGCAGGCAAACGGCTCAGTGGAAAGACACAATCGAAAGATCTTAGAAGCCCTGTGCCACGTTGTCGATGCATCCTCCCGTACATGGGATGATTCCCTTCCCATGGTACAAACAACCATCAACAATGGTTATAATGTGTCCATCGGGGACACCCCTCATTTCGTCCTCTATCACTACGACAAGCGTCTACCTTTTGATTTGCCCGACCAAACCGACCCGGCAGTTCTAACATCTTCCGAAATGGCAGAAGCAAATCGCAACTAGCTGAACGATCTTTCAAGATTTTTGACATAATCCGCTATGCCCTCGACCAACGAAACCAACAGATGGAGCAAGAGCAACATAGGCGTCATCCCCGTCAACGGACTATAATCGTCGGTATGCGATGTTATCTGAAGAGTGTGAAACCGCCAGGTGCTCATCGCAAATTATACCCAAAATGGGATGGTCCATATAGGATTATGAAAAACCTCGGAAAAAATCGTTATGAAATCCTCGACCTCCGGGATCATTCCAAACTAAAGATCATTAACGCTGACAATTTGAAGATAGCTTCCGAACAACACCTTCCCAAAAAACAGCTGCCAGGCGTTCGAGCCGCCTCTCCTTCAAAAGGTCAAGGTATTAACAAATCGGGCAGGGATAAAAAAACTGAAGTGGTCACCGCGGGAACCGCTACCCATGACGAAGATTGGTACCTCGTAATACCACCAGTACTCGAGGCAATCTCTGAACAAGAGGAGGCCCCAGAGCCAAGCGTCCCATCGGACCCAGACCCTGGAGAAACCCCTTCGAGAGGATCACTCAGTGGAACTCCACCATCTCCTCCAACTCCACCATCTCCTCTCTCACCACCCTCACCGATTGATGATCGACGCACGGACACTACATACCGCCCGCAAATGCATCACCCACGTGAACTAGAACCTTCACATAAGAAACGAACCCGCTCAGAATCCGAGCTCAACTGTCGACCCCCATTGCCACCAAAACGAGGCCGACCCCTTCGCCCACAAACACAAGTATCCACACAACTACCCCCAGCTCCGTATAACCTAAGGCGTAGAAATGAATAAAATTGTCCCCCTTATAGTTTTCCAAATTATTTACTCTTGTAGACCTAGCATTAAAATTTCTACCGGAGTTGTTATAGAAAAACTTGCAGAAGGTAAATTTTTGAAAGGGCACGCAGACCTTTATATAAATTTGCAACCCCCTGCTAGAATTAAAATCAATCTCTTTCAGATACAAACCCAATTAAAAACGTTTGAAAGTAAAGTCCAGAATTCTTTCCAAGGAAAAGATCAGATTAGTCGCGTTCTGTTAGAAAATACCCTCGAAAATATTCAAACTACAGCACGCGCCCTATCAGAAATATTAGCCTTACCATATGGATACAAACTGAAACTAAAAATTCAGAAAACTTTAACCAAAGAAGTAAAAGAGGACTGATAGATATAGGAGGGAAACTGTTCAAAGGTTTATTCGGATTAGCAACCGAAGAAGATATTAAAAGAATTGAACTTAAATTGAATCTCTTCACGCGAAATCGACAATATAATGGACACATGTTACAACAAACTATTAGGTCATTACACGAAAACAATCGCTTTCTCCACTCCCTTTGGGACAGATTCACATACCTCGAATCCATGTTAGCTCAATACAAAGAACACAAAAGATATCTAGAATTAATAGAGATAATGAACCTACAAATAACCCTAATCGATAAATACTTACAACGAATAACTACGATTCATTCCAAGGTTTTGCGTGCAACCCAGCTAGCCCATGGAAAAATCACTCTTTCCACTCTAATACCATGAGAAATACTTCAGTCCTTGATTTACACCGCCCAGTCACAATTAAAATTATCACCCATATTCCCACTGAACCACACTAATTACCCTCAATTTCTAGAATACACCTGGACTGTACATGGACCACGCCCCTACACATACCTCATAATTATACCATTTTCGATGTCCTCACTTATGACGTGTATAAATTTCCACCCTTTCCCAACACCCTACCAAAACAACTCTAATGTCTATCGATTGTATTTACCCACCGTACCACCTCACCTTTTCCTTACTAAAGATCTGTCAGCTTATTCTATGATGTCAGATAGCGACGTCCGGCATTGCCGATTCCCGCAACCAAATAAACAACTTGTCTGCCCTCCACTCAAACCAGTTATTCTTCCAACTACTAGGTCTTGCTTTATCGACTTAATTCGTGACCGGCATGCCCCGGTATATCCATTTAAAAAAATTAATTCCCCTAAAACCATCCAACTACGAATTGGACCAGACATCTGGGTTTCTTTCGCGAACAGGACTGCCGCTACTCTCGAGTGTCCATCGAATTATTCCCTCATCACAATCCCTATGGTTATTCGGCTACCAATTGGTTGCTCCTTACGTTCAAAAGTCCTCCAAATATACAACCCGTACAAGGTTACCCTTAATAACTCATACCCATTCCCGTCGCAAATTAAATTTAAACCCGTCATAGAGATCTTAAATCTCTCCATAAAACCTGTAACCATCCTACCCGAACTACATGCCCCTGAATGGAATGATCAATTGAGCCGGTTTAAAATTTCGGATGATAAACAAAATAACCTCTTACAAATACTACAACCGGTAACCATTTTCTCAACATCTGCCGTGCCCAAGGGGGCACCTCCCGCATACCATAACATTATATACATTCAACTGCAAAGAACACGCAGTATAAATAACGTAAAGAACGACGCTTGTATAGGAGATATTCCGCGCAAGACGAGAGAGAGAGAACGAAACAAATGAAAAATGAGGTTTCTGCGAGTATGTAGAAGAATTACGGCATTTGGAAGAGTGAGGCCCATGGTGTAATGGTATCGCATCTGACCGGCAATCGGAAGATCCCGGGTTCGATTCCCGGGTGGTTACCTCATTTTTTCATTTGTTTCGTTCTCTCTCTCTCGTCTTGCGCGGAATATCTCCTATACAAGCGAAGTTCTTTACGTTATTTATACTGCGTGTTCTTTGCAGTTGAATGTATATAATGTTACGGCATGTGGAAGGTTCCTCCTTGGGGCATTGGTTTCTGCGAGTATGTAGAAGAATTACGGCATTTGGAAGAGGCCCATGATGTAATGGTATCGCATCTGACCGGCAATCGGAAGATCCCGGGTTCGATTCCCGGGTGGTTACCTCATTTTTTCATTTGTTTCGTTCTCTCTCGTCTTGCGCGGAATATCTCCTATACAAGCGTCGTTCTTTACGTTATATATATATATATATATATATATATATATATATATAAGCAAACAACCACAGGGAAAAGTTTCTGTTCCTCCTTGATAATGTGAATATATCACGAAAGCGCTCGGACTTTGTGTTTCCTTTTCCCTGTGGTTGTTTGCTTATTAATAAGGTCACGTGTTATTTTGTGATTTTAGTGCATATATATATATATATATATAGATATTATATATATATATATATATTATATATGTATACTATATATATATATATATATATATATATGTATATTATATATGTATATATATATATATATATATATATATATATATATATATATATATATATATATATATATATTAATTTATCTATATTAATTTAGTAATAAATTTGTGTTACAAGATCCTGTTTCTGCGTTTCAAGAACGCGGTGGACCTACGTTGTAATTTATTAATTTCCAAACGCTCGTTTTTTGTTTTTTCTTTTTGTTTTTTGTTATTCAACTAATTAAAAGCATGGCACCCCCGTCAAGTACTTGCAGTCGCTGTGAAGGGAAATTTGCTGCTTACGCGTTTACAATGGCTAATAATAATGATCAGTTAGTTTGCAGGTGGTGCTCAAGCATGGAAGTGCTGAGGAACGAATTAGACCGTGAGAGGCAGGCCAGGGTGAGACTTGAAGAAAGCGTGATGCTCCTGACGGCAAAATTAGAATCCCTTGAGACTCCAGTTACGACCCTTCCTGCCTCAGTTTCTATTAGTAATATAAATAGTACTAATAGCCCCCTCTCTTCCCCTAGTTCCCAACCCTTCGTTCGAGTGCGAAATGGAGCCCCATTGAGAAAAGCAAAGCCTTGTCTACCAGTAATAACAAGCAATAAGTTTTCTGTTTAGGGTTCGAAGATACTGATGAACCGGAAATACGACTCGTTGGTGATTCCATTGTTCGAGGGCAGCTCGAGGAATTCTGTGGGAGAAACCCTCGTCGTAGGCGCCGTTACTGCTACCCTGGTGCAAGGGTGGAGGATATAACTAATAATGTTGACCATTTTACAGACAGTACCGCCGAGGACACAACGTATGTTATTCATGTCGGTACTAATAACGTTTTAAATTCTAGATCGGAAGAACTGCTGGCTAGGTACAGGACTTATTAGAGCGATTAAAGGAGAAAACTAATAGATTGTTTTAACAGGTATACTTCCTCGAATTATCCAACGAAGCGATTTCTACAGCAAGGCGACCTATATTAACAATAACCTAAAGTCTCTTTGCCAACAGGAAGGAGTGCATTTTGCTAATTTTTGGAACAGTTTCTACGGCAGGAGGGACTTGTTCCTCGAAGATGGACTTCATCTTAATGAAGTTGGAACTGCGCGTTTAGGAAGACTATTTCATAATACTGTCTCTTCTTTTCAGGCTGCCGTAACCCAAACGGTCCCAGCGTAAATTCCACAAATTTCCCCCGCGCTCGCGAAGGTGTCGCAATTACAAACAATTTGAAGGTTCTATCCTTAAATGCTCGTAGCCTACGAAATAAAATAAACGAATTTTTTTCTTTAATTGCTTGTAAAGACTATGATTTAATTGCGATAAATGAATCGTGGCTTAGCACTGAAACACGTGACTTTGTAGGGGAGTATCAAATTAAAGGTTATAGACTTTTTGTTAAAAACAGAATAGGTAGGCGAGGAGGCGGTGTTATGTTGTATATCAAAGATAATATTGCGAACGTTATAGAAGTAAAGCACTCAATTCCAGAACCGATAGATTCGACTATAGCAGAACTTAAATTGAACGATTTCAAACTACTTGTTGCGGTTATATATAGGCCCCCAAATCAAACAGCTGCTACGGACGAAGCGTTATATCGTGAACTAAAGAGAATAATCGGTAGTGAGCAGGCTTTAGTTATGGGTGACTTTAATTGCGCCAACGTGAATTACGATACAATGCAGGGAGACGCGGAAGGTAATCGTTTAGTTAATTTTCTCGAGGATAGTTTTCTTATTCAAAAGGTTGGGGAACCTACGAGGTTGGACAGTATTTTAGATTTAGTAATAACTACGGATGATAGGCTAATTACTGATCTTCAAGTAATAGAACCGTTGAGCAATAGCGATCACAATATGGTAGAGTTTGTCCTCTCAGTAAGTCACTCGAAGCCAACTAACTCGACTAAAATTCCTAAACTTCCAGCACGCAGACTTTAGTAAATTTCGAAATAAATTTTCACACGTCAATTGGGAAAACGTAATGGGGAACTCCAACGCAAAACTAATGTGGGAATCGTTCGTAAAGGTATTTAGGACTATAAATGAGGAATGTGTACCGTACAAAATTAAGCGTGCGAAAGTAAACAACAAGCCCTTGTGGTTTACTTGTAGAGTAGGAGACATTATAAAGAGTAGAGATAGGGCTTATAGGCTATATAAGTGCGATAAATATAATCTGTTGTTACGAAACAACTACATATCTCTAAGGCGTGAAGCTAAAAGTGTAATAAAAAAGTCAAAACGCGAATTTGAAATCTCCATAGCTCGTGACGGTAAAGAAAACCCCAAGCGATTCTTTCAATACGTCAATAATAGAAATCCAGTAAAAAGTGTCTTAGGTCCATTAAAAAATGTAAATGGAGATCAAGTCTCTGAAAACAAGGAAATGGCTACCTTGCTAAACGAATTTTTTACGTCAGTTTTTACTATAGAAGATGTAACGAATATCCCTACGGTCATAGACATAATACCTTTTGATAATGGTAATATTTTGGATAATATTGTCGTTAGTGAAGGGGAAGTAATGCGCTATATTGATAAAATGAAACCGCGTAAATCACCGGGGCCGGATTCCATATATCCCATACAACTAAAAGAATTAAAAGATAGCATTGTTGTGCCGCTAACAAAGATTTTTAATGCGTCTATTTCTGAGGGGTGCGTACCAGATAATTTCAAGTTAGCAAACGTAACACCTATCTTTAAGAAAGGCGATAAAGGTGCGGCGGGAAATTATAGGCCAATCAGTTTAACGTCTGTTGTAGGTAAGCTTTTGGAATCAATAATTAGGGATCGTATAGTCGAACACTTAGAATGCCATAAACTTGTTAGAAATACGCAGCACGGATTTAGGCGAAACAAATCTTGCTTACTAATCTTTTAGAATTTTTCCAAAGCGTGGTTGACGTTTACGATAGACATCGGGCGGTTGATGTAGTGTATTTAGATTTTCAAAAAGCGTTTGACACCGTGCCGCACAAAAGACTGATTGAAAAAACTAAGGCTCATGGAATCAGGGGTGTAGTAATAAATTGGCTAGAAGAGTGGTTGCGAGGCAGGAAACAGAGGGTGGTCGTTGATGGAGCGGAGTCGTGCTGGGCTAATGTAGCGAGTGGCGTTCCTCAGGGTTCTGTATTGGGCCCCTTGCTTTTTCTTATATATATTAACGATTTAGATGTCGGCCTAGTCAGTACAGTTTCAAAGTTTGCGGATGACACGAAGCTGGGTGGTAGGGCGATTAATGACGAAGATAGAGGTAAAATTCAGGAAGATCTGAATAAAATCGTTGATTGGTCAGTCACATGGCAAATGAGATTTAACGTTGATAAGTGCAAAATTTTGCATATAGGTTCGCGTAACGGTAAATTTGCGTATAGTATGTCAGGGAAAGATTTAACAAGCGTAGAGCAGGAAAAAGATTTAGGAGTTATAGTCACTGGTGATTTAAAAGTAGCGAAACAAAGTACAGCAGCGGTCAATAAGGCGAACAAAGTGTTAGGTTTTATAGCTCGAAATTTTGAGTACAAATCGCGCGATATTATAGTTCCACTTTATAAATCATTAGTTAGACCCCATTTGGAGTACGCGGTCCAATTTTGGAATCCGTATATGCGCAAAGATATAGACAAAATCGAAAGAGTTCAAAGACGAGCAACTAAGATGATTCCGTCGCTTAGGTCAAAGTCGTACGAGGATAGGCTTAAGGAGTTAAAATTGACAACACTCGAGACCAGGAGGTTAAGGGGTGATCTAATCCAGGTTTTCAAAATTATGAATGGGTTCGATAACGTAGATAGAGATAGCTTTTTCGAAATATCTCAATATAATAGGACTAGAAATAACGGGTGTAAGTTGACAAGTAGAAGGTTCGAGACAGCAGTTGCGAAAAACTTTTTTACGCATAGAATAGTAAATAGCTGGAATAGTTTGCCGGTAAAAGTAATTAGTAGCACGTCTATAAACATGTTTAAAAATCGATTAGACGCATATGTTGATAGAAAGGGTATAGTTTAAGGTAGTAAAATTAAGGCTTTCTGGGGATAGATCCTACAGCTCAACACAAGTGTTGTGGGATATAGGGAGGCAGCGTCTTGGGCTAGGGGATACTCTCTGTCCTTACACACCCCATTTAAAGAGATTCCTCTGCCGAGCGGTGCCCCCATAGTACTGTGAGGTATTGAAAACTCATGATCTTCACTTGCCCCACAAACACCTTTAAATGGGAGACCCATAATGGGTGCACACACATTTTTACATTACTGTACAGTCTTTACAGCCACACCTACACTTTTCCTCGTGTGTATATATTGTAATGTATATGGTTGTAAATTTGACTTGGTCCGCAATCGATATGAACCGTGACTTGATGGATACCGTAATGAAATTGACTGGATTCTTTGGATCTGATATATTTGCATGTCCGTTATATAATAGATATAGAGTGTAACATATTTGTGGATAGTAGTCTATTATGACTTGATCCTCTGGATCGAGAGATTCTATCTTTAGTTTTAAATCGATAATTAATTATTTTTAAATTGATAATGTATATGGTTGTAAATTTTGACTTGGTCCGCAATCGATATGGACAGTGACTTGATGGATACCGTAATGAAATTGACTGGATTCTATATCTATAAATAGATACAGAATGTAACATATTTGTGGATAGTAGTTTATTATGACTTGCTCCTCTGGACCGAGAGATTCTATCTTTAGTTTTAAACCGATAGTTAATTATTTTTAAATTGATAATTATTTAGTTTCGTAAAAATTGGTCGTTGCCGATTTACCGGCAGTTTTTAAATAAGTTTCTTATGTTCTTGTGGTTCGGAACCCACGTAAAATTGTAGGTCCCCTCCGCCACCACGGAGGACATACACAATACACGATTACGAACACAGTTAGGTAGACCAGCCATGAGTGGATCCTAGGGTCTTTGTTGGTCTGAAACATTATAACATTATAACATAAGCACACCGGACAAAAAATTAGTCACCCCTCTCAGAATGTACCTAATAACGTGTGACGGCGCCTCTGGCCTTGATAACCGCATGAATCCGGCGAGGCAGAGACTCTACGAGGTTGTGCATGTACTGAACATCGATTTGCTGCCACTCGTTCATTAGCCGGTCCCGAAGTTCCGCCAGAGTCCGTGGGTGTCTATTCCTGCGCTTCACTTTCTGTTTCCAGCCTGAACAACACCTTCGACGCATTCAGGATTAAAGGCTTCATTGGACCTGCGATGTACTCGTCGCCTCCCATCATTGGAGAACAAACAAAAACGGAACTCATCGGACCAAATTACACGTTTCCAATCTGCCGCAGTCCAGTTTTTGTGCCTCTGAGCCCATTTATAACGTGCCAATTTGTGACTTGCTGTTAACAGCGGCCTCTTCCGTGGTACCCTGCTCCAGATGTCCATCGCATGCAGTTCTCGTCGCAATGTCCGTTCGGAAATTGGTCGCTGGAGAACCTCATTGGTTTCTTGGAGCAATTGTTCTCTGGTTTGAAAACGATTTGCAGTTACTAGACGAGAAACATGGCGGCGGCCCCTATTGTCGAGAATTGTTTTCCGGCCACAGTTACGCCGTCGATTGTCAGTTGATTGCGAACTACACCACTCTTTGTAAACTCGCTGGACAGTACGCGTTGACAT
>JAJOZX010005563.1:265000-282500 GCA_023014485.1 Bathynomus jamesi | reverse complement strand
CATATATATATATATAATATATATAATATATATATATGCATATAACTGCAATGACCGCGCAGTATATAAATGAATAGAAACGACATAAGTGTTAAGGAACGTTTCTGCACACGAGGAGGAGAGATAACGAATAATGAAAAATGAGGCGAACCGCCCGGGAATCGAACCCAGGGCCTTCCAATTGCCGGTTGGATGCTCTACCATTATGCTACGGACCTCACTCAATCACAAATCGAAATTCTCCCACATAGGGCAGAAACCAATGCCCTGAGAGGGCACCTCGCAAATCGTGAATATGCGCATATAACTGCAATGACCGCGCAGTATATAAATGAATAGAAACGACATAAGTGTTAAGGAACGTTTCTGCACACGAGGAGGAGAGATAACGAATAATGAAAAATGAGGCGAACCGCCCGGGAATCGAACCCAGGGCCTTCCAATTGCGGTTGGATGCTCTACCATTATGCTACGGACCTCACTCAATCACAAATCGAAATTCTCCACATAGGGCAGAAACCAATGCCTGAGAGGGCACCCTCGCAAATCGTGAATATGCGCATATAACTGCAATGACCGCGCAGTATATAAATGAATAGAAACGACATATTCACGATTTGCGAGGGTGCCCTCTCAGGGCATTGGTTTCTGCCCTATGTGGGGAATTTCGATTGTGATTGAGTGAGGTCCGTAGCATAATGGTAGAGCATCCAACCGGCAATTGGAAGGCCCTGGGTTCGATTCCCGGGCGGTTCGCCTCATTTTCATTATTCGTTATCTCTCCTCCGTGTGCAGAAACGTTCCTTAACACTTATCGTTTCTATTCATATATATATATAATATATATATATATATATACACACAGGAGCTCCCCTACTTACGAACAGGATAGGTTCCTGGGGTTTGTTTGTAAGTCGAAATGTTCGTAAGTCCAACATTACTCTTGTAAATACTGAATACTGTACACAGCATTGTAAAAAAAGGTTTGTACAGTACAGCTATACCCCAATAATACTCGACAGTATATTTTACCAGCCTTAAACAGTATTTTAATGTATAAATAGCAATAATAGCTACAGTAATGCCACCTATTGCGCGGCGGTTGAACTTTCGAACCGGCGCGCTGTTCAAAATTTGGATTTACAGACAGGTTTGTTTTGTTCGTATCTCTGAAAGTTTGTAACTTGAACGTTCGTAAGTAGAGGAGCGCCTGTATATATATAGTCTATATATATATATATATATACTTTTAGGATAAAAACGAAGACGTAGAGCAAGAAAGTCATTATATTGGCTGCAGCCGACGTTTCGGGCAACTCTACCATTTTCAAGGCCTAATAAATAAAAAGCTAAAATTAATGCATGACAAAAAAAAAATATACGAATGTCAAAAACAAACTAATTCATAGCACAGAATAAAAACCACTTAAAGAATAAAAATTAAAAAGCGTAAAAACAAGCATAAGCCAAAAACAAAAATTAAAAATTATATACATGACAAATACACAATAAAAGTAAAACTTTAAAACTAAAAACATTCAAACAAATTAGTTAAAAACTTCACTAATAAAAGTTAAATGAAAAAACGCAAAGTGCACACGAAACATACCATGCTCACTTGAATCATCAAACAACTGAGGCGAAAAGGAAACAGGGTCAATGGGAAAAACATAAAAATTTAGTTGGTAGGCATTCTAATTAATATAAAGGGGGTAACAGCTAGAATCAATATTTAAGCTGGAGTTCAGAAATTTAATGCACAAAGATCATAAATACGGAGAGAGGACGGACATTTTAATGATTTAAGAATTTTAAAGTATTAACGGAAATATCAACTTTACGCTTAACAGAATGATTTCTAATGGCAGACTGTTCCTTTTAGATAAAACTTTTCCTGTCCTATGGCTAATACCCATATGGGAGCAAAATCTTGCCTGCAAAGAACGAACTGTGCTGCCAACGTAGTTCCCTTGGGAACACCCAGGGCAGGTAAACAAATAAACGACAGAACAGTTCATCGCAGGGGGATTTTGTCCTTGCAACGGAAAAAACATTCAAGGTATTATTATTCACAAAAGCAACCTTAAAATCAGTGTGAAAATAAAATTTCCTCACCACACTCAACAATTGCTTTTTCACAAAAGTGTTAAATTGGTAGAGATCAGTAAAACAAGATATTTACAATTCTTAGGAACATCATACGTTGGGATAAGTTTGGGGGAATAAACATTATTAAGTAATTTACCAATAATACCTTGTACAAGAAACCCGTGGAAAACCATTTTTAAAGAAAAAAATCAGTAAGGAATTCAAACTCATTATGAAGCAGAGCAAAGTTGAGCAAATATTAAGCTCTATGCACTAAAGTGCGAATCGAACTTAGTTTGTAATTAAAATCGCAAAAAAATATAAAAATTAAAACCTAAATCCGTAAAAGTAGGCTTCCGGTATGTAGAAGTTAAAACAGTTGAGCCTGATTTGGAAACCAAAACATCAAGGAAAGGAATAGAACCTTGAACTTCCTTTTCCTGCGTAAATATAATGTTCTTATGAAGTGTGTTCAAAAAATTTAAAAACTGAACTGATTGATTATCCGTTTGGAATAAAGCAAACGGTCATCAACATAACGTCTGTACAAATTCGGCTTAAGGTGAGGAGGGATCCTATTTCATATATATTATATATAATATATATATATATGCTATACAATCATAAATAATAATAGTACGATGGAAATATATATACACGTTTAATATATGTACGCGCATATACACTTATATATAAGCATAAAAAATGATAATAGTCAGAAGAGATCTATATACACCCTGAATATATGTACACGCACATATACACATATATAAACTTCAAAAATAATAGGCACAAAAATTCCAATACTTAGATAATAAATAAAATAAATAAAATATATATATATATATATATATATACACATCAAAATATACGAGCTTTATGTTCTACTGCGCTTAATTAGAATACTAAACTCCATGTGATCGGGTCTACAGTTACATCCTCGTTGCTTTGTACTATGCAATAAATACGATTTAACATTATTTCACCACTCAAAAGTACGCAGGTGTTTATATTCAAGTGTAAAGGGCTTTCAGGTCGTTTAACACTATTTTGTACCTACTTTACAATTGGGTGGCAAGTTAAACATTTTAAACACGGATAGAATACGTTTAAAAGCACGCACAAGAGGGCATCGTTTGCCACAACGTCATTATTAAATTCAAGTTATAAGCAACCCTTCCAAGCAAGGGTTTATTCTTTCCAAACCGAGCTTTTCAACCGTGAATTCTTCTCACTGCATATCGTCAATTGAAATAATCTTCTAAGTCGTGACGGCAACTGCTCGCTATATAAAGAAATAGCTCTTCAGGGTGAAACAGTGTAGGTGAGCTCATCCCTGTACCCGGTGGTGTAGTGCTAAATAAAGAAGTGAGGGAACGCATTTGAAAGTGTTACAGATGCGGGGGGGGGGGACAATGGCGAGCGCGGCGAGCCCATACAGCTGGGGGTCCCGGGGGCACTGTAAGCCCCCCGGAAATCTTTTGAAATCTGACCAATTTCAAGGGATATTTTGAGGTCATATGCACTGGATATTAGGATATATTCCAAGGTTGAAGATGCAGTATTTCCAGTGTCATTAGATATATGACATCCAGTACGATCAATAAAAATAGCTAACAACTGGAATGTTTAACTAAAAAAAAGTAACAACTGTTACGCCGTGATGACTGTTTCACCAGATCTTTATAGGCTAGCATTGCCTCAGTCGAAGCTAAAAGAAATGAAACGGTTAATGATTCTTTCTCATATTTCTTCTAGGGGTGGGAATTAAAATTTCATGACGTTAGAGATTGTAAGTTCGGATTTATTGAAATCTGAGGGAACGCCGTTCCGTCCCAAAAAAAAAGTAAGGAATGCCGTTCCTGCGTTCCCAAAGCACTACACCACTGCCTGTACCGCTTAAATCCTTTGTACTAAAGTTCAAGATATTTCGAAGAATCTATACCTTTTAAGTAAGCATCTAGTTCCAATCCATTCCCGCCTTGTTCAGTCCTACAGTCGGTTAAAGCCGTCGAGCAGAGCGGTGTATGCGTATTCACGAACCGTGTCAAAATAAAGCATATCGGCAACACGCGCGTCTAGTATGGGTTTTAGCTTGTGGAAACCGACGATTTTAAACAATCTGTCGAGGATGAAGCCGTTTCGCATAGGGACAAGGACGTTATTATCAGCTGCATTCTTCCACATCAACCGTATATCAATGCATGGCTGGTCTCGATTATACACAACGTACAAATAACAGCGTATGAGGGTTGCATCACTAATCTGCTCTCTTCTGTGCTTATACCTGCAGATATTATATAACGGTCCTCACCCCACTTCTCAACCGCCACGAAAATTCTGTTCATCTCAACACTTAAATAAATTACGTTCCGTTTACCAGAGTTTGATTGCCTACAAATGGTTGAAGTACATAATTAACAGCGAGCGACGGTTTTACGCCTGAACACACACACTGACTTCGTCACGGACACGTCGTATACGGTATTGAGGATACTGCTCAACGGAAGCTCCATCGTTTTCTATTGTGAGGAGTGCACGTCCAGTCGGGTCAAGCTCTGAGGTGACTATGAGCCGCAGGTTCGCGGTTTGGTTCGGTGGAAGTGTGGGGAAAACGAGTCAACACAG
This sequence comes from Bathynomus jamesi, assembly GCA_023014485.1. Classification (NCBI taxonomy): domain Eukaryota; kingdom Metazoa; phylum Arthropoda; class Malacostraca; order Isopoda; family Cirolanidae; genus Bathynomus; species Bathynomus jamesi. The sequence goes on along the minus strand of JAJOZX010005563.1, from coordinate 277,784 downwards.
GCGCGTCATGCCAAGAGTTAGTGATTCGTGCACGGGGTTCAACATGAAAGAATCATATGAATACTTGTATCCCATTATACCGGACATTCAGAATTTTTCCGATACATGAAGTAATAACGGCTTTGATGTTTTATCGGAACCATACATCCTCAGTCATTTTCACCACACATTAACAATCCGGCGCTCTATTTGAGAGAAACGCGTCCATATCTGTCCTTTTTGCTTAACAAGGGATACTCATCACTAAACTCTATTAAAAATTCGCACAAGCCTTTAGCCACAACCTCACTGCGAACCTCATCATGATATATATCAGGGGTGGCCAAGTTTTTCAGATGTACGAGAGCCGCAAAATATTTTAAAAAGAATTTAATTATTAAAAACATATACATATAGTTATACTCACATTATTAAATTGTTTAATTACTGCTTGTAGAAGGCTTAGTTTGGGTCTTCATTTTGGCTGTTAATGCTTTAAAGTCTGGCTGATGTGATGTTAAGGCGGTATGAAGAAGCTCAGTCAAGTGTTCGTTAGTGAGGGCAGCACGATGTTTTGACTTTACAAACTTCAATTACAAAAAAGAGTGCTTCACAGCAATAAGTTGTCCCAAAAACTGAGATAAGTCAGAAACTGGTTTTCCTGAGGTGAGGATACTTTATCTCTGGTACTTGCTTCCAAACTCAACTGCAGATAAGCTTTTATGTATCAACTTTAAACCCACGTCCTCCGTAGCTCCAAAAGTTCTGTTTGTATTGAAGCAGCTTCCGTAACAAAAAGTATGGTAACAGGACAGCTATCGTTGACGACATCAATCAGGAAAGGATTTACAAGAAATTCGAAGCATGGTTTTAGCTTCTTTAGTTCATCAAATCTGAACTGAAAAATCATCAATTAGTCCTTCTAATTTACCTTTGTATTCCTCCAATTTAGTATCTTCTATTTCAATATCAGGAAAAGTGTTTGCTCGTTTTTTCAGGTGGGGAAAGTGGTCAAATTTTTTTGTTACTAGATCTTTTTGGAAGAGCTTTATTTTATTCTGAAAACTGAAAACTGTCTGTGTAAGGTCAGAAATGACCTTACCTTTCCCTAAAGTGCCAAATTTAGATTTTGAAGGTGTATTACATCAGTAAAAAACATCAGATCCTGCACCCATTCGTGATCTTCTAGTTGTGGGTATGACTTTCCCTTTTCTTTCAAGAAATCAATGATAGGCTCCAACAGTGCAAGAAACCTATTCAGGAGATTACTAGTTGATAACCACCTTACAATACAGTAGAATGAAAGGTCAGCTGGCTTATCTTGAAGATCCAGCTCCTCGATAAAATTTCTAAACGCTCGGTGCGTTTTTGCATTTGAACGAATGAAATTCACAATTTCTAGAACACATTTCATAACACTGTCATACTTAAAGTACTTGCTTACCAAATGACCACGGTGAATGATACAGTGAATAAAGAGACACACAGGATACTTGGGATCGCGTGTCAAGAGCCCAACTAGGCCTACATTTTGTCATACCATAGCTGGTGCTCCATCTGTTGCAACACTGAGAAGTTTATTCAATGGTACTTGAACATTTGATAATGCCTCGTCAAGTGCGTTCTTTATGTCAACCCCTCTGGTGGTTTCTCTTAAGGTCATTAAGTCCAAGAATTCTTCTTTCACATTTCCATCGCCAGTAACATAACGAACAAATATCGCCAGTTGAGGGTTATCTTTAATATCTGTGGATTCATCGAGGGCCAAACTGAATGCAACAGAATTCTTTAAATCACTCTGCAACGAGCATGTAATTTCAGCACTGATCTGGGAAATACGTCTCTCTGTAGTGTGGCGGGAAATAGAAATATTTGCTATTTCTCGAAGCTTTGTGTTATCTGGAGCGAGAATTGCAGTAACATCGGCAATATTCTTCTTCACAAATTCTCCACTACTGTAGGGAAGTTGAGCACGAGCAATGTTCCATGCCATAACAAAACTAGCTTCAATAGTTAAGTCAGCTGTCTTACACAATGATGAAACTACAGTTTGTTGGGCAACTAGGCTAGATTTCAACATTGTTAACTTAGTCTTCCGCAATTCTGATTTGGGAGGAAATTCCGTAATAAAATTTTTATGGTTAGTTTCATGATGACGCTTTAAGTTACTGGCTTTAAAGTGACTGGGTGCCACGTGGCAGATAAGACACAGGTTTCCCACCCTTAACAGTAAAGGCAAAGCTCTCCTCCCACTCCTGTTTAAAAACTCTATTTTCTTCTTCATATTTCCGTTTCTTACACTTTGTCTGCTCAGTCATTTTAATCAACTAAGGGGTTGTATAACTTTCACATGTATAGCTGAGAAAAATAGCCACTATTTGACCTAAGAAGCCATTTTTAAAACACACTCACTCGTTACTACACGCAGCCCGCAGGGTAGCTCGAGGGGTACTGGACACTGGTGAGTGGCGATTGGTGTTAATTACGTAATTATCCCGCCTAGTCCCTGTCACGCAAAATAAATTGTCGTACGCATGACGCATTTTATTGTCAATTCAATTTTTCCTTGTTTTTTTTTCCTATTTTCTTTATGTGAAAAAAAATTATATTTGTATTATGAATTTTGTCTTTTATGATAAATACAATAAAAACCAAAATTGTCTCGCGAGTCGCAATTAACAACCTCGAGAGCCACATGCGGCTCGCGACCCGGGGTTTGGCCACCGTTGATATATATATGAACGTAATTATAAAAATATTTTAGACTGTCCATGATAACAAGACTTATATTCTCAGACGCAGGGTATGCGTATTCGGTGTGATGTAACATGACATAATACCGCTTGTCACCATTCGTCAACAAGGTTCACCACCCACACCCATTGTTTCTCTTCTGCACGTGATGCTTCTTTCACTTCGCGGTGTATGTGTGCCTTTACTTAGTTTAGTCCTATGACATAGTCCATTGCATCGTTTGATCCAGGAAAACCCGCATTGCTCTCGCCAGAGTAACCATAGAGTATTTGGACCTCCTGCTCCTCACGCTTCGCTCGGTCCAATATGGCCTTAAAAGCCTCAAAGGAGGGAGGAGTAGTGATTCTTTGAGTGTTTACCACATCTGTAGACTTTATCGAATACCACATCATGAATGTCGAGCACGCAATATCAAAGGTAGCCATCGCTATTTTCCGTCTACGTGAGAATTCCTCAAAATACACGTCTGGGTTCCACAGATTGTTGAGGTCAACTGAGGACACAGGGTTGAGATATGACCAAATAGTGACAGGAGTGACGTGATCCCTTTGATTGAGCATACAGTGGGCACACATCGTCAACAGTAAATAGTCTCCAATTCATGGCATATATTCAAATACAGGTAATAAATAAGTAAACATATCGTCAACAAGTAATTAGACACACACACACACACACACACACACACACACACACACACACACATATAGAGCAAAACATTCAAGGGCCATGGTACCCAAAAGGTACGGTATCGTAGTGCCAGGCACCTGGTAGCGTTTCCTATATGTGTTACGACACACCGACACATTTTCGTCCCCTAAGCTCCTTCACGCCCCCCAGTTTCTGTGCTCGAAAATTGAGTCCCTACAATCAGTTGGGCGCCTGGTTAAGCGTGATGCCCTTAGCTTTCACGATATAGTTCACTTCCTCCCCCACCCTCACCCGTACCCTGTAAGTTTTTGGACCTGTTGAGACAAAAGAATCAGCGTAGGCGCTATCTCCATACTCGCCCTTGATCTCATCAGTCAACTCTCCGAGGAATTCCCCAATAGGTGGCATGTATTCACCTTCCCTCTCCGTGAATATCACACTATCTGTGTCTGCGTACAGAACCCTCTGCCCAAGAGAATGCAGTAGTCCCCAAAGTTTGATGCGAGCGTATGCTGTTGTGAAACTGGCTGCAGGTATATTTGTAACACGTGATGTATCTGTAACCAATTCGGTTCTGTTGTACTTTATTATGTACGTATTGCCCACATTCCCGATCTCCATGACCTCTTTGTCGGGAGCGTTGGCGTAATCCCACACCTCGTTATAACTTTGGGCTAGATGGACGTTCCCCTTGTTTGTAGTCAGCAAATTCCCCCCCCCCCCCAAAGACTATTTAGGCACAACTTTGCACTAAAGCGCTTGCCTGGGTTCTTTACAATTTGGGACCGTTCAAGTTGTATCCCTTCACGATCACGGTAGCGCTGAGTATACGCCAATTTTTTATTTTCGGTCTCAACTCCTCGCGGATACCCTGATGCTTCCACCTTGTCCTTCAAAAAAGTGTTTATATATGGTGTGAAAAGGTTGGGGTGCTTCTGAAATCACCACACCTCATATATCTTCAGTATTCTGTAACCGTGGCGAACGGCTAGGGACAGCTCGGGACTTGTATATACTGTACGCCTCTGATCTTGCACCGGTTGGATGTATGATCACAGGCCCCATTCTCCTCTGCGCACTTCACGCACAGCGGAAACATGAGTTTGTGGTCTATACAACGGGTAAGACTGGCATCCATAAGTCGCGAGGGGGGAGTACATCTACGAAAGAAAGGCCAAAATAGTTCTCGTTCAAATTAGCTGAGAACTCTTCGATGGTGGGCAGGTCAGGTCCCACCAGTTTTTCAGGTGCTCCTACGGAGTACGGATTGTTCTTCATCACGTGGGGGTATAAAGAACAGAAGTCGTAGTAATGGAGTTTCACGCCATCCGCCGATGGAAAGTATAGTTTGAAGGGGTTTGTACGTCTGCCGAACAAGCTATCGCCACATTTGAGAGGATCCAACACCATTGAACGTTTGATGTGTTTATTTCTTCGCGGTACTGCCCATCTGTTTCCATCCGTGCATCATATTCGTGCTCCCACATTACCTTGTGAGTGAACTGAGAGCTTATAAGCTGATCGCGGGTCCGGGTTCATGCAAGACTATCGGCAAGAGATCTACCGTGAATATCTCCTACGATTCCACACTCAGGACGTGGGCAACCATGCCACCAGCAACCGTTAAAGGAGTACCAGTTTTCTCACCAGTGACACGGTCTTCGCTTAGACCATCCACCCAAAAAGCACCACCATTGACCTTAATGGCCACTTCTCCCGTGTTGCTGGCATGTTTTATGTATACACCGGTCTGTTGCTGCAGGTGTATGAGCCAGTAAATAGCCTTATGACCATAACGGCCAGGGTGTCTTTAGGCATGAAGTTGTTCTTGAACACCGTAACGCACAATGAGGCGATCGTGGTTGCGGCTTGTAGCGGGTCGTAATTGAACCATCTATGTTCATCCTTCTAAAGGCCTGGAAACATACTCTAAGGACGCGCACATCATTCATGCAATAACGCTCACATTCATCCGCTATATTGTAAGGAATATCTTTATTAAACCTGTTGTAGTAGTGGTCAAACTCTTCACGTTCACTATCACGCATGTTGGCATAGTTAAAGTAATGCTTGGGGGTTGGTAGGCCTATGTAATTTAAAGTGTCGCTAGTGAGGAAAGTGTAAGGGAAATACCCTTTTGAAACTTCGGCGGCTACACCCATCACCTTGCGTAGCTTGGTTAATTTACAAAGTGTGAATAATAGTGTCTTTAAACTGAACATTGCCTCTTATTTGCATCTGTATAAGTTTGTTTCCTCTTTTCAAGGGGTCGTCTGTAAATATCTCCGATGACTCGTGTTCAAGCAGTTCCTTATAAAGGAATTGTGTGTAAAATTTTGCACCGTTATGGGAAGAATATACAGTCATTTTTTTAACTTGTCTGCTAACTTAACAATGTAGATCACAAAGAGTTTCACGGGGTTGTCGTGTGCGATCGTTTTAAAAACGTTTGTTCGTTTACCACATTTGTGACACTCATCACACTCGACTTTCATGCACTTGTCCAAGATAGTCTGGCTTACAAGTAGATGTGAGATAACCTCTTTGGTTTGAGCATCCGTATATGTTTTCTATATCGTAGTATACAGTTATACAAGGTTTATTTTTAGGCTTAGCATCTTTCATATAACATACATGCTTTACTCCATCCGCCTTATATTTTTCATGACATGTAGAACACTGCATTTCATCGCATTTGTGTTCAAACTTTCCCCAGTTATCCATCATATGAAACATACCACATTCACAGATTCTCATTTTCCTGCAAGTGCCAATTGACTTATGGAGAGCAAAACCTTTTGTTATTGAAAAATGTGCGTCTACACACATTACAGTCCCTCTTCTCAGCTTCAGCTACACGACTTTCACACCTGGGGCTCTTACACTGTTCACATACCATGTGACAATCCTTACAATGTTTCACAATATCATCTGCAAACTCGAGACATCCGTACACAAATCATGATCCCTTCCATATTTTCGACTTTTATCATAATTTGCGTAAAGGTCCCTTATATTACGGATGGGGAGATACGTTGTCCCTGACAGCCCTAAAATAAGTAGGGATCTTGTACGGTCTCTCACACTGCTTTTAAAAACATACACAGTCCTACGACGATCATCCACCCCAAATACAACTATACGAACATTCATTTCCTGCTCCATCCTTCTCAGCTCTTCAGGACCCATATTACAGTCAAACTTGATCTTGCAATCTGCTGCCAGTTTAAGGGCATGCTGCACAACCGTCGGCAGCAAAATATTTATGGCCCATGCATTTAGCACAGTAAACATATGAGCTAAGACTACTGCTATAAAGCCGCAACCACGCTTGGAGTTTATATGTTGCCTGTAAATAGCATGAGAATTGAAGTTAAGAGTATAAGGTGTGGTCGTATGTCCCGCACCACGGAATACCCGGTCAATATCTGTCGTGAAGTTGTCCATGTTGAAGGCCTGCATTATACGCCCCATAATATATTCTATATCTACAGCAGCCAAGCTCCTGTATGGTATTACTACCCAAAAATCATCTCCATCCACATCATCTGACCCGAACCCAAAGGACAACCTCGTCCTGACTTCACGTCCCTCGCTGTTCTGAAGGGCAAACTCCACAATACGTTCAACTACGCGTTGCAGTCCGTGTTGAACGCCATTGCTATACATGGCTCCAGGGTCGACCCTGACTACGTACCGATTTGTAGTCAGGGCTGGGGTGGGGTGGCGGTGCGCACCAGCTCGAATGTTATGCTACTCTCCACAGAACGAGATGGCTGCTGTGGAGGGTACGACCGGAATTAAACAGGAATAAGGGGGCACAGTTTTATTTGTACAAGGAACTAATGTGGGTAAGACGTAGAGAGTTGGGTCTCTATTACTGGGAGTCTAACAACCACTCCACTCCTGGCACGCTTTATACCTGACGGAAGGCGAATCATCAACTTCATCATGCCCCCGCTTTTTCCTCGAATTGTCGCGTGGGAGTGCTACAGGTGTCGCTGGTGGGGGTTCGCTATCGGGGGTGGAGTCTGTAGCTACAACTATACTATCATCGGAACCATCTGTAATATTGATGATGGGGACATGTTGCTGCCACAGTACCTCATCCTCATCGTCATTCACGGTTCTGAGGAAGAAGAGGAAAAACAAGACTGTAGAATATAAGGAGCATCACTTAAAATTTTTATTTTGTAAATGTTCCACTTAGGAGTGTGACGTGTTAGAGATGGATTCTGTAGAAAAATTCAGGTTCACGAGCCCTTCCACATGTGTTATATCTGGCCCTACAGGACGTGGTAAAACTGAGTTTATGCTTAAAATCATTAAAGATAAGGGGGAGATAAATGCAAAAAACTTCACTTTTTTCTCCGTGAAGGTCAAAATATGATAATAAAAACCCACTCTAATAGACAGAGTTTATTTCCACAACAGTTTCGATGCCCACTGGGCATCGAAACTGTTGTGGAAATAAACTCTGTCTATTAGAGTGAGTTTTTATTATCATAAGGGGGAAATGCTCTCCAAATTTGTGCATCAAGTCATATGGTGCTATTCGACGTATCAGTGTTAAACGAGTACCAAGATGATATTTTGTTCCACAAAGGTGTATATGATGTTAATTCGATAAAGAGAAGTGAACATACGGTCATTGTAATTGACGATTTCATGTTAGAAATGGATAAAACGTTTGCCGAGACATTTACAATGTTCTCCCACCATCTTAACATAAGCGTATTCTTCACCAATCAGAATATATTTTTCAAAAATAGATACATGCGCGATGTGTCGCTAAGTACACAATATCTAGTCTTATTCACACAACGTAGAGATGTGTCACAAATTTGGGTATCAGCCAATCAAATGTTCCCGAATCAGCGTAAGGAGTTTCTGGAAGTTTATGAAGAAGCTACAAGTCATCGTTACGGACATTTGTCTTGTGACCTTCATCCGCTTCTAAGAACGAATATATTCCCAAACGAGCCTGAAACGGTGTATATTCCAGAATGACAAAGAGGCTAAAGAGATACCGTGAATTAATGAAAATCTACGAGGGGCGGTCAGAAAATAAGTTTACACGGCGTATAATGTAACTAAAGGACCTACATTGATTATGTTTGTATAAGGTGGAGCTAAAGAGATACCGTGAATTAATGAAAATCTACGAGGGGCGGTCAGAAAATAAGTTTACACGGCGTATAATGTAACTAAAGGACCTACATTGATTATGTTTGTATAAGGCGAATTCGTTAATCATTGTTGGCAACACTGCACGTCGATTCCGCTGCCATCTACCGTACATTGGTTATATGAGTCAGTTGAACATGGCGGCTGGACTGGAACGGTGCCCTGTCATTTCTGCAACGATATTCCGAGTTTGTCAGTGGTCAAGAATTTTTCAAGCGCATTGTCACAGGAGACGATACATGGGTCCATCACCGTACTCCGGAAGCAAAACGTGCCAGCATGGAATGGAAACACCCTGGGTCCCCGCGACTAAAAAAAGTTCAAGATCGTGAGGTCCGCTGGGGAAGTGTTGGGGAAGTGTTTTGGGATCACAAAGACGTTTTGCTTGCAGACTTCATGCAAAAAGGCACAACAATCAATGCAGCTGCATATTGTTCAACACTGGAACGTTTACGAGCTGCTCCGTAGGGCAGGGCACTGTTCCAATCGAGCCGCCATGTTCAACTGACTCGTGTAACCAATGTACGGAAGATGGTAGCCGAATCGACGTGCAGTGTTGCCAACAATGCTTAACGAATTCACCTGATACAAACATAATCAATGTAGGTCCTTTAGTTATGAAATTATACGCCGTGTAAACTTATTTTCTGACCGCCCCTCGTATCATCGACTGACCCTGGCACTGCAGCAACTGTTTGTTAAAAATATTGACTCCGACCTTTTAAAATGCATCTGTGAAATCTGTCTTAAAGTTATAAAATGTAATGTACCAATGAAACCCCCTCATAAGACTCGCCTACCCCGTTACAAGAACATAATACGCACACTAGCTCGTAAAAGTCAAACTATGGGGAAGAAAAAACGAATTATTGTACAAAGAGGGGGTTCATTCCTCCACATCTTATTTTCAGTTTGGGGGCCTTTACTGACTAGTTTAATATAATGAAGAAAGTAGTCTTGATTCTACACAAGCTGTATGCTTCACTACAAAGCTCAGAGTCCAGATACGATTCTAGAACCCCATAAAAGCAGGCTTAAAAGAATGGAAGGCGAATTGTTAGACCTATTAAACGGTGAAAAGTCACCTGACGAGAAAAGATTCTTATACCAAGAATATCTGCAGAAATTTCTTCATGAGTACGAAAATTATAAGAACCAACAGAGGTCCCCGTAGTTATTAGGCACAGCGCAGACGACGCTGAACATGGAGGCATAGGACCTGTGGTCGAGGCTAGAGACGACCAGTCAAAGAATAACGGAGCGACCCCACAACATATCGAGTATGTATTAAAAAGTAGTCTCTCACATACATTGAGAAATAAAGGTTTAAGTCTTTATAATCTATTGAATGAGGATCCCATTATACAGTGGACCGATACAGGTGAGGTCATTGTTGAAGGAACAAAGGGCTCGAATATCGTCGATATCGTCCATGACCTGGTGAAAAAGTGGGATAGGCCCTTACCAGCAGGATGGAAGCATATTAAAACAAGATTACAGCAAATAAATGTCCTCAAAACATTGATAGGAAATCTGAACAGGTTAAAAGACTTGGAGCAAGCCTAGCATGTGCCACAACTGAGCATGCCTTCACCCCCAGCGGTAGCATCTCTGAAGAGATAGAAAGAAGAGAAGAAACAACAACGGTCAACCCTCCCCGTGTGCCTCTAAAATACGCAAATGTCTAACATATTAAGAAAACGTTATTATGACATTTCTAGCCCAACCTCCTACGGCGGCGTTAATAGAATGTACAGAGGCGTTTACAATGAGGAAGTAGGGAAAAAAGATGTTGAGAAGTTTTTCGGGAGCAGGATGCTTATACACTTCACAAACCGGTGAGAAAAAGGTTTGAAACAGTTAAGACAACAGCAGCCTCGATTGATTCTACAGGGTGTCCCATAAGTCCGGCATCATAACAGAAATTCATGTTTTTCTATTTCTACAAACCATAATTCATATTTTTCTCTTTCTACAGGCCATAATGTCTGTGAGCAAGGAAGAACGAATCCAGATAATTCTACTCATAGGAAATCGGAGTCAAAGAGAGGCCGCTGCTGAATTTAACAGACTGCATCCAGACCGCGAGCTAATAACACAGAGTTGTGTTAGCAGACTTGTTACAAAGTTTAAGGAAACAGGATCCATAGAAGATAAACCACGCAGTGGACCTTCAAGGAGGTCCACTGACGATGACACAGCGTCTGCTATCCTGGCTCATTTTAACAGAAGTCCCAATAAGTCTCTTCGGCGATTGTCTGCCGAGACAGGTGTCGAAAAGTAGCATCTATCGCATTCTTCAGGCTCACAAATGGCATCCATATAAACTTCAGATCCTACAGAAATTAAGCGAAGATGATCCCGACCGGCGGATGGAATTTTGTGAATGGGCTACGGGACAATATGCTCGGGATGCCAATTTCCCGTCCACCATTCTGTTCAGTGACGAGGCTGTTTTTTATGAAAATGGTGAGGTAAATCGACAGAACACCCGCTACTGGTCTCAAAACAACCCTCACTGGTATACCTCTTCAAAGGAAGAAGGTGCATCTCGGGTGATGGTATGGTGTGGCATTTGGAAGGATCGCATCACAGGCCCCCTCTTTTTCGATGAACATGTCACTGGAGGCACCTACCTACGTATGATCAAGGAAGAAGCATTTCCCAGTGTCTTGAACGAAGAAGGAAATTTCCCAACATGGTTCCAGCAAGACGGTGCTCCTGCACATTACAGCACCCAAGTAAGGGAATACCTGTACCAACAATTCCCTGGTCATTGGATAGGACCAGCTAGAAGCCCGGATCTGACGCCACTAGATTTTTATCTCTGAGGCCACTTGAAAACGCTGGTATACGCAGAGAAAATTAGGAGTGTTGAACATTTGCGGCTGAGCACGTTCTGTAAATAAAAGCTTTTGTTTTGCCTTTTTTTATTATATTTCCTATGATGCCGAACTTATGGGACACCCTGTATTTGGCAGGCGGATTTAACAGAGATACAGATATATTCAGTATATAATGGTGGCTACCGCTACATCCTATTCATAGTAGATATATTCTCTAGATATTTGTGGTTAATTCACCTGAAAAATAAATCGCCTGAAACAGTTGCTTAAGCCACCAAAATGCTGATGTTGAGAGAAAACAGGATTTCTGGCTATTTTTGTACGGACATGGGGAAAGAATTTATAGGCCGAGCTTTTCAGAGCATGTTGACAGAATTTAATATCAATTACTACACTACCAATTCTATACATAAGGCATCTTTAGCTGAAAGAGTTCAAGGTACCATAAAGGAACGCATACATCGCTATTTCACACACAAAAACACATACAGATATATATAGACATTCTGGATTCGCTGGCCTCATCCTACAACCGTTCACACCACCCTGCGATTGGGACAACACCTAACGAAATTTTAGAAAGACGTACACGCACACAGCGTGAGGTGAGAAGAGATATTTGTAGAGCGTCACCACACTCTGCGCTGTGGTGACGCGCAGAGTCAAATCATCTGAACAGGTTGATTTGGATCCATCTGATTTAGAGAAGATTCTATAAAAAAAAAAAAAAAAAAAATTGGATTTGGATTTGGATCCATCTAGAATCTGATTTTTTTACAGAATCAATGATTATGTAAGGCTGTCGCTTTCGGGTAATAAATTCGCGAAGGGATTTGAGTAAGGTTGGACACGTGAGATTTTTAAAGTTAGGGCCATGAGACCTAAAGACGAGATAATGCTGTATTAGGTTGAAGATTTGAATGGGGAAGAAATTGCAGGAGGCTTTTACGGCGAGGAGCTGCAGAAAGTGACATTTAATTTAGGAAAAGACGTGTTTAAAATTGAAAAAAATTTAGGCAGTAAAGGTTCATGAGAGAGAAAAATGTACCTGGTGAAATGACTAGGGTACCCAGAAAGCTTCAACACCTATATAAAAGCTGATGCAATAATGAAGCTTAAATAGTATGCAACATGGCGCCTAACCACTTCTACGTTACGCTCCCATCCTCTTCTTCTCTGTACATCCTGGCAACACCATGGCCAACTTTGTAACAGAACTCCACAGGCCCATCGAATTGGGTCGTGAATCATATGAGGAAGGAATATGCGAAATTCAATTATCTACCAAGTTTTTAAGTATTGATAATAAAGAATCCGTTTTAACCGCTCTTAGAAACCGTAATGAGTGTGAAAAAGCCGGTGTAACT
>JAJOZX010005563.1:0-260000 GCA_023014485.1 Bathynomus jamesi | reverse complement strand
TGGAGTATATATATATATATATATATGTATATATATATATATATATATATACACACACATATATATATATATATATATATATATATATATATATATATATATATATATTTAAATACAGTGTGTCCGTAAAGTCATGGTGGGATTTTAAATAGCTATATTATTGCAACGAAACATGATAATGAGATGAAAAAAAGGCAAATTGAAGAACAACTCTAAAAGAATAACTTTATTTAACGTAGTTCGATATGGGCTCCTCTGGTAGCCCTGCAGACATCTAGGCGGTGATTCAATTCCAGCCACACACGCCAAGAACATCAGGAGTGACGGATGCGATAGCTTCCGTGATTCGCTCGTGCAAGTGATGAATATCCCTAATGGGTACACTGTACACGCTTTGCTTGACGTAACCCCACAAATAAAAGTCCAAAGGTGTCAGGTCCGGAGAGCGTGGAGGCCATGGCTTCCATCCTCCTCTTCCTATCCATCTCTGTGGAAATTTTTCATTAAGGAATTCTCGAACAACGTTGGCATAGTGCGGAGGAGCACCATCTTGCTGAAAGATGATATTATTGTCAATAAATTGGTGTACTGCAAAATGTTCCAACATAGCGAGGTAGTTGTGTGACGTCACAGTGGGTTCCGCGAAGAAAAATGGGCCAATCACTCGATCTCGTGCTAGAGCACACCACACATTAACTTTCGGGCTATTACGCTCATGTTCAACATAGGCATGTGGACAGCCTAGACTAACTACGAGATAAAGGTTAAGCTTAGCCTAGACTAACTACAAGATACAACTTTGAGAGTTGTTCTTAAATTTGGCATTGTTTCATCTCATTTTCATGTTTCGTTGCAATAATATAGCTATTTAAAATCCCACCATGACTTTACGGACACACTGTATAATAGTAATAATAATAGTAATAATAATTCTTAATAATGATAAGAAGCATCACGTGCAGAAGAAAATCAACGGGCATGGGTTGTGAACCTTGTTGACGAATGGTGTATTTATTTATTTTATATTTTTTAAATATAATAGTAATAATAATAGTAGTAATAATAATTCTTAATAATGAAAATATGTACACGATATAGAGAAAGATTTAATAATAATAAGTGGACGCTCAATAGAACAATTCTTCTGTACATGCATCTGTTTATATACGGTGTGTGTGTGTGTGTGTGTGTGTGCGCGCGCTTTTGATTCACTTTTTTGTGAGCCTCAGGACAGCATGATCATCTCTCTCTCTCTCTCTCTCTCTCTCTCTCTCTCTCTCTCTCTCTCTCTCTCTCTCTCTCTATATATATATATATATATATATATATATATATATTATATATATATATAAACTCCTTCTGATTAAGCCTTCTAAGCCAGATTAAGCCAATTGGCTGATTAAGACTTCTAAGCTGATTGAGGCTACCAAGAGCTTTTAATATCCGATGAGATATGCCTGCGAAAAGACCTCCTCTCTTCTCGTCTGCCTCAGGTTACCTTCCTAGGTTAGGGAACCCCTTTTGGGGGGAGGTCATTCTCCCTGACCAACCCCCTCTCCCCCTTTATGCAGCTTGGGAGCCAACCCTCTCCCCTCATGGGTGCGAACCCCACTCCCCCTTTGTAACATTGATCAACATTGCATTGCAATTGCACTCTCCCATTTTGCGGGCATACTACTCCCGCTAATGAGTTACAAGGAAAAGTAGTACCTCAAAAGGCCTTGCAGCCCATCCCGAGGAGGTACCAATGGCAACGGGTGCCAGGGAAAAATTCATACACCCTCAAATAGTGTGCAAGATTCGGTCTAACCTTTTCTTGAACAGATCCACAGAAGAACTGTTCACAACTTCTGAAGGTAGCCTGTTCCACGTGTCACAGATTTTATACGTAAAGTAATTCCCACACACACTAGTCCTAAACCGTTTCAAATCCAACTTCCAACCATTGTTGCGAGTTGGGTTATCATTTAAACTAAACATGCTTCTAAAATCGACATTTTTGAACCCGCGTAAGAACTTGAAAACCTCGATGAGTTGATCGCGCAGCCTCCGAGTTTCCAGCGAAAACAAATTCAGGGCGCGTAAGCGTCGATTGTAGCCCATATGCCTAACGGAAGGGATTAACTTTGTGGCTCCCGCCTGCACTCGCTCCAGCCTCTCAATATCTTTACTGAGGGTGGGCGACCAGAACTGCACAGCATACTCTAGTAGGGCGGGTCGTACTCAGGTGACAACATGAATCTGAAGGAAATCCTACCATCAGGGGTGTCTAAATTATGTGTTTTTACATGGGGAATTCAAATATGAGCTTCTTTTTTGGATAAGATAACTCTAACCTACATCATTTTGTATTTCTAAATTGCCAATTTTACCCTTTTGAACCCCTTTATAATATATTAAAAGATATAAGGTAAATCATTTATATTGACAAGGCCAAATCAACTTTACATATATTTATTAATAGGTGAAATGCATGTATATCACTGGATATAATTACAAAGATCATTCTCCTGACATCTTGAACTTTGCCAGGTTGCACAAATCCTGCTTTGACTCAGACTTGGACATCAGCTTCCTGCTGGTCTCCTGAGCCCTGATCCCTCCATCCCTCTTTTCCTGTGAGAAGTACTTAGCAGAAGCCTCAGTCACCATTTTAACAACCCTCTCAATGCTTTGTTTGTGGCAAGGCCAGTTGCGCACCTCCATGGGGGTGTTGATGAAGTTTTTCACCTCTGAGGTGCTTAGAGAGCAGGTGAGAGGTGGCTCTGACACACCTTCTGACCAGCTGATCAAGTCACCGATGCTGGAAGCATCACAATTGATGTCAGGTGTCCTTCTGCTCCTAACAGAGTCCCCCAGCTGAGTGTCCGGGTCCCCCTCTCCCTGATGGCCAGGATTCTCTCCACCCCTTCAATCCTCTCCTTCTGATCCTCAGAGCAGAGTAGTGTTTGGAGGATGACTTCACTGTGGGCATACCAAGCAGATCTTCTCACAGTTGGCATCACAATATCCAGCACCTCCTTTCTCTGGGACTTGAGGCAGTCCAGCTGAAAGAGGATGTGCCTAGGCCCTTCGATCCAGGAGTGCTTGACCTTCACGTTGAACCAACATGGGTAATACACTCCAATGATGAATTCCACAATGAATTGCAGAATCTTCAGGTTCTTTCCTTTAAGTCCGTGCTTTGACACCCAGAGCCTGAGAAGTCTGTTCGCTGTGGTGAGCCAGCGGCTGTGGTTTACTGGTCCTATCTCTAACAGAGCCAGCCCTGCAGGAAGTACTCCATCCCTGACTGCACAGACAATTTTATAGCCATAGTATTGATCAGTTGAGAGATCTTGAATGGCCTTGTCAGGAAGCTTGATCAGTGGAGGGCCAACAGAGATTCGGGTGAAGTTTGGATTGATATCAAAGTCTGTAGCAGAATCAAGGAGCTTTCCTATTGGCCCGGATAATTTTTTGTCTGACAGAGTAGGGCCATCAAGGTCAACAATGAGATGGCGCAGGGGAAGTTCAACAGTGTGCAGGTTGCACACCAACCAGACCAGCTTTCTCCCCAGGTGCAGCTCCAGCTTCCGCATTACTCCAGCTTTCACACCAGTGTTGACATTTGTTGAGTCTCCTCCAATGGCCAACAAGGTCTTATCATAACCCCTCTCTTTCAGCCAGGCAAACAGGACCTTAGCAATCTTCTCCGCATGTGACTCCTCTTTAGTTGCTTTCTCTGGGGTAAAGTTCTTTAGAACATTGAAATAGGCCTCATACTGCTCAGTTGTACTAAAAATGAACCACCTAATTTTAGCTCAAATCAAAGTTGTTAATTAAATTTTGCTCAATGTATCACTATAATATGCGTAGAAATAGCTTTTTCTAAAATATAACAGAATAATACTCACATATGAACAGTAACAAAAAAAATATCAGTTGTTGTTGTTGTTGTTTAGCCGATCAGCCCACCCTGATCGAGCAAGCCGGCGGCACGCAGGTAACCGATCGCCCTCTCCGGAGTGGACCAGAGGTTCAGCGCACTAGTGATGTTGTGTTGTGTTCGTTGTTGTGCTAGAGCGGTACAGTCTGTCATAATGTGTTCAATTGTTTGTGGTGTGTCCTGGCACAGGTGGCAGGTGTCGTCTATGGAGTTGTCTAGTCTGTGTTTATATGTCCGTAAGTTGGGTGATGTCCACATCGGAATCGTGCTAAGTTAACTCGATCCGATCTGCTCAGGCTGATCTCTGACCTGTTAATGGGTGGCGGCTTCGCACCTAGGACCGCATTCGGACCGAGTCGTGTCAGTGCTTTGTGGGTTAGGTGTGTGTGTATGTGTTTTCTGTACTGTGTGATGTCTGTGGGGCGTGGTATGGAATGGAGTATTTGGTTATAATGTCTCTGGTGTTACCTTAATGGTGCGAGGTGTTGGTGCATGATTGTACATGTAGTGGCAAGGGTGTTGTGGGTTAGTTGTCGCTGCTGCCATGAATTGTGTTCCCCTCATGTCTAAATGTTCCCTAACTTTCAGTATTTTTGTTTCTGTGTGCAGGTGTTCTATTGGTGTTGTTTGAGTGCATCCTGTAATGATACGAAGTGCGTTGTTTTGTATTGTCTGTAAGGTGTTTATGTGTGTGTTTGAGATAATGGGTGCCCAGCATGGGCTAGCATAGTCCATAACTGAGCGAATATATTGTTTGTATATGAGTGATGTTGTTTCCTGCTGGTGTCCAAAGTTTGTGCCTGTTAGTACCCTAAGCGTGTTAAGTCTTGACGTACATTTGTTTTTAATGTCCTGAATGTGGTTTGCAAAAGATAATGATGTGTTGTATGTCACCCCAAGTATTTTGGTCCTGTGAGTGTGAGGAATGTTGATGTTGTTTAGTGTAAGCTGTGGAATTACCTGGTGTTCTTTTGTGTTGCTTGTAAGCAAGGTGATGGTTGATTTTGTGGGCGCTACTTTGAGTCTATTGTGTGTGAGCCAGTCTTGTATACTGTTTATGTATGTTTGTAGGTTATTTGTAGCGGTGTCGATGTTGTTGTGGGTGGATGTTAGAGTGATGTCATCTGCATATGATGATAAGGTAAGCTTGTTATCTATGGGTGTTGGAATGTCATGCATGTATAAGTTGAAGAGTGTTGGTGAGAGAACAGAGCCTTGAGGGACCCCGTTCGGAAAAAGCTTGTTTTTGGATGACTTGCCATTAAATGTGACATGTGAGTATCTTCCTGAAAGATAGTTGCTCAGCCACCTTTTGGTGTTATTGTGCATGTTTGTGTTGAGTATTTTGTTTATGAGAGGGAAGCGTGGGATAGCATCAAATGCTTTACTAATGTCTATTGTTGCTAATAGTGTACGTTGAGCTGGTCGTCTGGAGTTGATGCCATCCATGATGTGCTGCGTGAGGTTAGTGAGTAATGTCGTGGTTGAGTGGTGAGGTCTGAATCCATGTTGAGTAGGCGATAGTGGAATGTGTGGGTTGGTGATTTGTAAGATTAGTCTTTCTGTTACTTTGGAAGGTGTGCATAGTAAAGTAATGGGTCTATAGGAAGCTGGTTCTGTTGGATTTTTGTTTGGTTTGAGTAGTGTAATAATTTTACCTTGTTTCCATATGTCAGGAATAATACAGTGTTGGTATGAATATGTGCTGATATTTGTGAGAGCTAGTATTCCTTGTGGGCCCAAGTGTTTAAGGTGTATGTTAGATATGTTGTCTGGTCCAGTAGCCTTCGAATTCTTAATGTTTTTGATGATCTTGGTGGTCTGGTCTGTATTGAAGGGTGTAATGGTCTGTCGAGTCTGTAGGTTTTCTTGTGTCTGGCTGTTTGTCTGTCTGCGTGTTTCTGGTTGTTGTCTCTGTTTAAGTGACTTATCTTTGCGTAGTGATTAACTAGAATGTTAGCTTGTTGTGTGTATGTTGGGATATTATTTTGGCTGCGACAGATAGCCGCGTGTGAGGTGTGAATGCCGCTGTTAGAGTGGGTAATGCTGTTTATAGTCTTGTATAGCCTGGATGTATCTGTGGAGTGGTTTAGTGTTGTTGAATTCCCTGAATGTTTCTGTTTGTTTTTCTTTGAGTTTGTTGTTTATTTCTGTGTTGAGCTGTTGTATCTGCTGTTTTATGGCTTCTGTGTGTGGTGTTTGTGTGTTATATTTGAGGTTGTTACGTTGCCTTATGAGGTGGGCTATTTTCTAGTGTAATTTGGGTTGTATTTCTAATGTTGCCCTGGTATGTATTTGTTTGCATTACACTGGTATGCATCAATTTTGCTGTCAAGGGTTTTGTAAGTGATTCTTATAGAGTTTTCCTGCTGATTTCGAATCTGCAATCCGTTTTTCTCAATCAGCTCAGGTTATCGGCTATGGCCTCATAAGTAAAATAGAATTTTTCGTGATTTTGTCAAAGCGGAATTGGAACAGTAACATCTATCATCACTTGTTTCACTTGTATAATATCTTTTTTTACTTTTCAGGCATATAGATAAAATATTTCATAATGAATAGAGCGTGTAAAAATGATCCCAATAGATTCTGCTACATATGTGGGACGGTTACCATGCCAAATAACCAGTCCCAAATCACTAAATTTGTGAAGACAATGTATAGAGCATACTTTGGAATTAAGCTAGGGGACCAGGACAAAATTTCGCCCCTCATATGTGCTGCAAGACGTGCATTGAAAATTTGAGAAGATGGAGCAAAGGCAGAGCGAAATCTTTGCCTTTTGGAATTCCCATGATTTGGAGAGAAGGAAAGGATCACGTGACAGATTGCTATTTCTGCATGACAAACCTCCAAGGTGGGCTTATAAATTTATTTTTCTTAAATATTTTGAAATCCTCGTATGAAACTTGACATAATATTCACCATAATGTAATATTCACCATATATAGCATAATATTCACCATAATGGTAATCATACATTTACTATACATATTGTTATAGAAAATACATTTACACATACATATTGTTATACAAGTTACATTTACATATACAATGATTGTATATTTTCTTTCTTTTCATTCATATTGTCCCCGAAGGGACAATATGAATGAAAAAGAAAGAAAATATACAGACTCCATCGACCTATTTCATATCTTACAGACCGCAGCCTTCCCTCACGAGCGCCACTGTCTGAATGCTTCTTCTATTTCATATGCAAGTTTTATATCCATGTTTCTGTGTTTCTATTTTCAGGAGTTAACAAGAAGAATAAACACATTGTTGTATACCCTGACATTCCTTCTGCTATGAGACCTGTACCCCATGGTCCTGGAATTCCAATACCCGACCCACCTCAAACCCTGGACTTCGATGATTCTGATGATGAATCAATGACCAATGCCAATGACCAGTCCCAGTCGTATATACCTCAAAATACCGCTTCAAATGAGCCGAGGCCTCTCAACCAGGCCAAACTTAATGATCTTACCAGGGATTTAGGACTTTCCAAATTAGCTGCCGAGATCTTGGGCTCACGACTTCGAGAGGACAACTTGCTGGCTCCGGGAACAACATTCTCCTGGTATAGGAAACGAGAGGAAGAATTCCGCAAGTTTTTTGCAGTGCACGAAAATACCTCTTCCTTAGTGTACTGCTGCAATGTTGAGGGGCTAATCGAATCCTTGGGCCTGCCATATAACGCATCAGAATGGAGGCTATTTATAGACTCGTCTAAACGAAGTTTGAAAGCAGTACTTCTCAACATTGGGAATAGGGTTGCATCAGTCCCTGTAGCACATTCCGTACAACTTACTGAGAGCTACGATAACATGAAAATTTTACTGGATGCTCTCGTATACGACCAACATAACTGGAGGATCTGTGGAGATTTGAAGGTAATACTAATATCATAAGTAAACTATTGCTATTGACTATGTTGTTTTCCAAAGGTTATTTGGAGCGTATAAAACACTTAACTTCCCCACAGAAGTGATACAGTCCAATGCATAGATTTTTTTATCTGATAGAAAAAATTCTCTCAAATTCTTTAAATATTTTCATTTTTTCAGATTGTATGGCATTTGTATTGGGAATGCAAGGGGGATACAAGAAATACCCATGTTTCCTCTGCAATGGGATAGCCGAGAGGATGAGAAGCACTATGCACAGCGTGAATGGGCATCCAGAGAGATTTTGAACCTGGGTCGCATAATGTCGTTTCAGTGCCCCTTGTACCACCACCAAAAATTTTGCTCCCACCACTTCATATTAAGCTGGGCTTGATGAAAAATTTCATCAAATCAATGAATAAGAGGGTTCAGCATTCCGATATCTCGAGAGTAAATTTCCTCATATATCTGATGCTAAACTAAATGCTGGGGTTTTGATGGTCCTCAAATTCGAACTTTGATCAAGGATACTCAGTTCGAAAACGCAATGACTCCAACTGAGAAGAATGCCTGGCAGGCATTCATATCAGTTGTCACTGATTTTCTTGGCAAGCGTAGAAGTCCAGAATACGAGTCCGTTGTCGAAAACTTGATGGAAGCTTTCAAGCTCATGGGTCGCGCATGTCCATAAAAATGCACTTTTGTGGTCCCACTTGGACTATTTTCCTGAAAATTGCGGGGATTATAGTGAGGAACAGGGTGAACGATTTCACCAAGATATCAAAATAATGGAAGAGAGGTACCAGGGAAACTGGATATCAATATGCTGGCGGACTATTGCTGGTGTTTGAAGCGAGACGTGCCCGAAGAAAACCAGACGGAAAGCAAAAAAACTTCATTCCTTCTCAATAAACTTTTTTCCATATTCATTGTATGAATAAAAGTATTTATTCACACAATGTTTTCATTTTTCACGAGTGTTCTTATAATATTACTCGTATCTACAGTGTTTAAGCTAAAAAAATCAATAAATTTGGGATAAAATTGGACTTATAATAAATGGCCAATAGAGAAAAAACCTGACCTGATTGAGGAAAACCAATGTCATTTTCGAATTCAGCATGGTCCGAATTATATAATATGATTGAAAAACCCTCACAGCAGACAAAAAAATTTCATATGCATACCAGTGTAATCACTAAATCTATCCCCTCACTGCAAGCCGAGGTGGTAAAATAGCTTCATAATCATGAGTCACTTCAAATATTTCACAAAACGTTTTAGAATGTTCTGAACGTTACATTCTAGCCTCTGAGAAGGTGCTCAGAAATGGCCTTATGCGCGCCAGAAACCGTCAAAATATTTCATATACCAAACTGTATGATAATTACAATTAAGTGGAATGGCACACCTTTTTATTTGAGTATTTAAATATTATTATTATTATATGAATTACATTATATGTGTTTATATGAATTAGTTAGAACAATGCTCTATGAGAGATAACGTGAGCAGCCATGATAGAAAACGTGAGAAGACATATCTGGGTAACTACAATAGTAAAATAATCAACAATTTAATAATAATCAACTGCAAATGATGTAGGTTAGGGTTATCAGAATTAAATATTTTCTTCAGAATTGTGTTCTATACACCAAAATATGTCATTTGAACACCCCTCTCCATTGATTTAAAAAAAATGCATAGTATGACCCGCCCTAATACTCTAGGTGCGGCCGAACCATAGAATTTTACAGAGAGAGCACACTCTTCTTGTTCCTAAATCGAAATTGCCTCCTGATATAACTCAACAACTTTGGGCTTTCTTTTCCACCTATACACACTGTTTTGTAAACTTAAGGTCGCTGCTAATTAGCACACCCAAGTCCTTTTCCAAATCAGTCCCCTCGATATTACTCCCCAACATCGAGTAGTCCAACTTGGGATTGGCGTAGTCAATGTGCATCACCTTGCACTTACCCAAGTTAAACGGCATTTGCTATTTTTCGGATCACTCTCTTATCCTACGTAGGTCCGCACGCAGTTGCTTGATCGCGTCAGGCGTCCCAACATTGGCCCCAAGCTTGGTGTCATCAGCGAATTTGGCGATCCTACTGACGATGCCACCGTCGATATCATTTATGTAAATGATAAACAACAGTGGCCCCAAAACGGAACCCTGAGGAATCCCGCTAGTGACCGAGGCCCTACCTGAACTAGCCCCTTTAATTACAACCCTCTGCCGCCTATTCTTCAGTCAGTTTTCAATCCACCTACCTACTTTCCCACCAATACCCAGCGTGCGCACTTTGGCCATTAGCCGGCGGTGAGGTACCTTATCAAGGCTTTCTCAAAGTCGAGCTAAAGTATATCAATCGCCCTACTCTTATCATACTCACTCAACATGAAGTGGAAAAACTCGAGCAAGTTGGTAAGACACGACCTATGCCGTCTAAACCCATGTTGGGAGTCCATGGGACCGTTCTTCACAGATTCTCTGAGATTTTGTGGGACAATGTGGCCACACACACACACACACACACACACACGATGCGTGTTTAGGTCATCGTGCAGAATTTGATGGCACGTGCCATGTGAGTCGTGACACACCAACGATTTCGGTGATTTCGTCAATAGTTCGTCTACGGTCCTATCGGATGAGCTCGCAAACACGGGCAATGACCTCCTCATTACGAGCTACCGCTGGCTTTCCCTCTCGCGGGTCATCCTCCAGTCCTTGAAACGCCTAAACCATTTGTACACTGCACTCCGACACATGGCCTCGTCCCCGTAGACTCCCCTGATCATGTCGTAAGTTTGAGAGAATGTCTTGCCCAGTCGTACACAAAACTTAATGTCCGCTCGCTCCTCAAATTGCGACATTCTGGAGCGCCGAGTTCTGAAAATAACAAAATTTGCTGGACCAAACAGTCAGTAATACCTTCCACGCTCTCTGCACATTGACTGAGTGCGTCCGCCAGACCGAGTCTCTGCCCACACCTTCACTACATATCAGCGCATGGGCAGACATGGCACGAAGACACAAGTACCGAGTTGTTCGGTGGCTGTTAAGAAAATTCACGAACTTTTTGACTCCATCTCGTGTGTATATATATATATATATATAAATTTTTTGTTCGTCATATTTTTTCACTTTTTTATTTTTGTTTTAACTTTTTGGCACTGATGATGGAAATTGAATTTTTCCGAAACGTCTGTCAATAAACATATACCATCTCCTAGTCTTTTTATTCCCCACTATATATACCTTATGAACCTTATGTTGTTTCGTGCGTTGGTCTCTCTTCACACGGAGGTCAAGCTGGTGGCCCCGCCTCTAGGTCAGGCTTGGTGGAGGAGCGAGTTGCTTTCTTGCGCTCTCCACCGTACATAGCCAGGCACGCCCGGCTCTCTCTCTCTCTCTCTCTCTCTATATATATATATATATATGTATATATATATATATATTATATATAGTGTGTGTGTGTGTGTGTGTGTGTGTGTAGATAGGTAGATACTAGATAGACAACTGCATAAATATATAAAGTTTATTTTAATATAATTTCAGGAAATTTTTTGGGTATATTTTAAGTAATTTACTCGTTGTCCGCAATCAGTAATAATCAGTAAATATAATAATAATATATAATAATAATGCCATTATTATTATTAAAATGTTGTTACCCTCTTAGAGCTCTAACAAGTGTTGAGTGCGAAAGAAATACTGCATACGGTACAGAAGTACAAATTTAGTTTTGAACATGATTTTAGAAATTTCGAAATCGTAATATTATCTTATACAAATTTCATCGTAATGTAAACAATATAAGAAATATGTTTAATTTGAACAAAAATAAACTAAAACAAATCCCAAAATGTTGTTACAACGACGCGAGATACTCAGTTTTAATTACAGCAGGGAAATTTTTCTCCTTCACAGATGAAGAATTGATTGAGGTACTGAGAGGAATCTCTCAAACGGAGACGTTGAACGATTTCTGACTGCAGTAATTCTGTCACGAACACCAGCGTCCCACTCGCCCCTTTTTCGTAAACACTGGGAAAGGAGCAGTCCCAGAATGGTGACTGTAGGGAGAGGGGAGATCCGTTGACCCAGGCCCACTGGGACGAGGTGAGACCAAGGTCGTGTGCCCCGATCGTGGCATTGAAGTAACCTGTAATTTATGGCTTTGATGAGGTAACTGCGTGTATACGACATTCCGTTGATAGAATAAGTTATCGACAAGTTTCAAGTGTTAGGTTAGGTTAACGTAGTAGGTAATAAGTATGGAACAAATGTTCCGTTGATAACATGAATTTGGGGTTGATGTAACGATATTTAAAAGCAACAGTTATACTGCAGAAATGAGGCATTTTGATTAAACTCACAGTAACGAAGAGATTCAAATATAAATATTCATTATAATCAAGCTTTAAAAAATACAACAACCTTACATTTTATAATTATTTTCGTTTATTCCCTAGTAGATAAAAACTTAATTTGATAAAGATAATGAAACGATTGTTATTCTGAGCATACGCAGGGGTTTCGGAAGACTTTCATATATTCATCCTTTTCAATGAAAATGCATTTTAAAATAAACTAAATCTGTCATAGTATAAAACTTTATTATGAAAAATTTAAGCAGAAATTTACAAATGAAAATGAAAATAGTTTATAAGACTGACCTCTGCTGATCATTTCTTGGTTGATGAACATAGGCTCGTGAATGTCAGTGTCTAGTACCAAAAGGTCATACTTTGAATATCCGTTGCTGTAACTCGTGCAGAAGTTACGAGCGTCCTGAAAAGTCAGGGAGAGGCCGATGGACTGCGAGAAGAAGTAGCATCTGCCATTCAGTTCAGTAAAGAAGGTTGGGCATGTACCTCATTAAAAAAAAATGGTTATTAAATGGTTGTTAGCCAGAAGAATTCAAATGTGCAGGGTCATGATTATTACTTGGATGGCACGGAAACATGCTGAAAGAATGCCTACCAAGTCAGAAATAATTTGAGGGTAATATTCATCACAATTTTGGTTCTAACGCCATTATTACTATATGGTTATTATATTGTGCCACTCAAATATGATAATAATAATCATAAAATGATATTGAATAAGCTTTAGTTCATTTTATTGCGTATTACAGTATTCGTAAGAAAAGTTGAAAACTTCCTAGAAATTCTAATTAAATTTGGCAACAAATTGTGATTTCGAGCAACAGAAATTCTAGACACCAATCGACCAAGGAAGCATTTTCGGGGAAACGTTAGGTAAGAGACAGGGAGTGCTGGAACTTCCGTTTCTCCTGTCACTCTCTTTCTTAGCTAATCTTTTTCTATGTGAAATTTACCCTGTGAGCATTCCAGCATGCTCTCAAACACACTTCTCTCCCTATTCCTCACTACACATACATGCATCTTACACACTACCAGTGGTGGGCACCGTTAACCAAAAAGTTAACTTCGATAACGATAATCCGTTAACCCCAATTTTTAACTCCGATAACGATAATCCGATAATTTTACTACAAAGTTAACGATAATCCGTTAACGATAACTATTTCTTTACTAACATTTAAAAAAATCAAGGAAAAAAGCTTTAAAACCCATAGAAAATGTTTATTTATGCAAAATCCAACAATAAATAGGTATTTAACTGTATTTTTATCAAGTTTTGCAACTTTTTTGCTTAATAACTTTTTTTTTATTTTTAATAAAAAATGTACTGATTACATGTTTCGAAACCCTTGTAACCACTAACCATTAACTAAATTTTAATTTACCAGAGAATTATTATGGCGGGAACTGAAAGGTAAAATTAAATTTTAGGCACATTTATTAAAGACTATGACACAATGTGCTGGTTGCCCTTCAGAAAGACCAACTTCTCAAAGTTAGGCCCAACTGCCAGTCTTGACCTCTTGGGCCTCAGGATGTCCTTGCCGAGAGAGAAGAGCCGTTCCACTGCGGCAGAGGACGGAATTGGCAGACTGAAGTTATGGCGGTTTGAATTCATTCGCGGAGCGGTGATCTTCCGTGAATGACTCCTCGCAGTTAACGTGTTAACGACTTTAACAGACTAAATATCGAGTTATCGGAAGTTAACTGGTCCGATAACGATAAATGGAAATTAGCTTCCGTTAATAGTCCGTTAAAAAAAGTTAACTTCGTTAATTAACTGTTATCGGATTAACGCTTTAGTGCCCAACACTGCACACTACACAATCTTTTCAAAATAAAAAAAAATGGGATCGTCTTCAAAAGCCTCGGAGTCCCCTGGGGAGGGGACCATAAATGTCCCCACTTCCGGCTCCCAACGCTAATGCTTATTCGAGATGTCCTGGACCTCTGCCTGATTCACTTTTCACTCTGAAACAATCTCCCTCAAGCCACCTTTCCCTTTATTTATGAGCTCCAATTTTTCCAACGCAGTGTCCAGGCATCTCGAAAACTTTGAACCTTGACTTAGGCTGTCTTCTTCTACGGGGCCATCGGGGTGGGGCATTTTTGTAGGTATTCGCCTGTGGCCCCTCCTTCCTGCATAAAAAACCTGGTTCGTTCATGCCTGTACAGACATTAGATTTAGACCTTACATCCTAGAGACATAAAATTACATATGTCATATTTATATAAACAGGGTTTTCCATAAATCATTGTAGGGTTTCATTTAATTGTATACCGAGTTATGAGACACTATATATTTTACATACATTAGACGATTTAGCGATGGATTAAAAATGAGATTCGATATAAAATCATTAGAGGTTATAAAATCATGACAACTTAGGAGTTGTAATGACTGATGATGCGAAATTTGAAACAAAATAAGATAGCAGTAAACAGAGCAAAGAAAGTAACTGGGCAGATACTGAGAACCTTTAAACGAAGGGATAGGAATATAATGATTCCTCTACTTTAAACACTGATCATACCCAAGTTGGAATACTGCTCGGTCCTAACATGCCTATATAAAAAAGAATACATTAGACAACTAGAAGGGATTTAGAGAAGCTTCACAGCCAAGATCAAGGGGTGCAAAGAACTAAATTACTGGGAAAGGTTACGCGAATTAAACCTATATTCACTGGAAAGGAGGAGAGAGATACACCATTATTTACACTTGGAAAATAATGGAGAAACTAGTCCCTAATCTTACTCTGAACCCTGTAACTCCCCAAACAACGGTGGACAGTAGAAAAGGAAGACTGTGTCGTGTTCCCAAATTAAAGGCTAGACAGGGAGCGTCCTTAACCCTGAAAGAAAATAGTTTTGTTGTGAGAGGACCAAAACTGTTTAATCAGCTGCACAAAGACCTAATGAACATGAGTGGGGTTACAGTGGACATCTTTAAAAGAAGACTAGACGCCTGGCTCAGAACACTCCCCGATGAGCCGGGCGTACCTGTCTATGTGAGGTGGAGAGTACAAGAAACCAACTCACTACTTCACCAGGTCAACTCGAGAAGAGGGGCGACAAGCTTGACCTTCGTGAAAATGAGGAATCATCGCGCGGAACAGTTAAAAGGTTGAAAGGTTAAAATATTTTTATTACAGAAATCTTTACGAAAACTAAAATTTTATTCATTTTGGGTCGAAAACACGTACGTATTAAAAAACTAATAATAAATAGTAAGTTTAGAGTTTGTTCGGTCTGCTACGTAACGGCAAAGATCATGTGACGGAGGGGACCTACAGCTTGGGGTCCTAACCATATACGAGTCGCTACATCTTCTGAATGAACATAACTCGAATATAACAAAAAAAAAAGCTGATATATAGTTCTGAACGAAAGAAGTTCCTAATTCCTTACCTGAAGTTTCATATGTAGTGTATATATATGGAGTACATTTCACTGGAAAAAGAGGAAAGTAATTAATATTGCAAGTAACGTTTAGTACAAAAACCATACAAGTGGCTAATAACTATGATCTAATATTTGTGTACTGGAATGAATTCAGCTTATTCTCTCTCTCTCTCTCTCTCTCTCTCATATATAATGAATTAGTTTAAAGACAAAATTTAACTAACTCTCGAATTAAAATTAAGTTGCATATTAACTGTTTTTAATGAAGTCAATTAAGTAAATTTATTAAGTTATAGTGTCGGTGATGAATAGTGCAATAGAAAAGCTTACCAGATGAAAAGAGAGAGATTCCTGCGATGACGATCGAGAAAAATAATAATTTGGTAGCCATCTTGATTTGTTGTCTTTCGTGTTTCCTAAACTGGTCTGAACTGAGAAGTGAATGGAGCCAACCAAGTGGTATATAGTTTATAATTACGTCACTATCTATGACATCATACTGAAATTTATCCCATGAAACCTCCGATAAGACTATCGCAGTTCTTGAGAAAGAATATTATGATGATAATTATTATTAACATTTGGTTTGCTTCTGCCCGAATTGTTCATTCTGACGACAGTCAAACTTTTCACTCCACCTTAGACCTGCAGTTTAACGTGGAATCCGAACCACGCTCTACCCGCAGCCCAGCGTCTTAACCACTAGGCTACCCAGGGTACCCATTTATTTACCAACCAATTTCTTTATTGTGTGGAAGGATGAACAACTGGATTTTGCTGCGCGCCGCCTGCCGTCACCGGGTCTCGATCCCGGGGCTGATGGATTCGTAGTCAGCGACGCTAACCACTACACCACCGAGTGGTGATAATAACACTGGTCAACAAAGATTTTTCATCAGAGTAAAATTTGTGGTAGCTGGATAGCATTTTTCACGCTGATTCCAAAACTGCATTCAGATGTTTTCTAGCACGTATAGTTTTCAAGATGAAGGCATATATATAACTACACAGATTTAACCATTTTAAATAGGCAAAATACTAATATTTCAACATTTGATTGTGTTTATTTTATTGTGTTTTTTTAGTTTATTCATCTTATTGATTTCAATTATCTTAATTATACATCTTATGTATTTCAGGTGTGAGCTTTTACGTCTAGCAGCATTGTGATTCAGGCAACAACGCCGTGCTTTGTGTGTCAAAAGATCAGTCCAGTCCAAGAACTTGTGTCAAGTTGGTGTACATTTTTTTTAAATTTATAGTTTGCTCAGGTCAGTCAACATGCCTCGACAATGTAAGAATGACCCCTGAAAGCAGTTCTTTTGCATAATGGTAATATAATGCCATCCATCCCATTGCCCATTCCGTCCATCTAAAAGAGCCATATGACAATATGGATATACTACTTAAGGCAATCAAATACGACAGTCATCAATGGAATGTTTGTGGAGATCTAAAAGTTATAGGAATGCTTATGGGTATGCAGTCAGGATTCACAAAATTTTGTTGTTTCCTTTGCCTGTGGGACAGTCGTGCCACTATAGAACATACACCAAAAGTGACTGGCCACTTAGGTATACATATGTCCCAGGGATAAGCAATGTCCAGTCTGTCCCTTTAGTGGATCCCCAAAAGATCTATCTGCCACCTCTTCACATTAAACTTGGTTTAATGAAGAATTTTGTTAAAGCAATGGGTAAAGTCAATTCTGAAGGGTTCCAATACCTTTCAAGGAAATTTCCGAAGGTTACTGCAGCAAAATTGAAGGAAGGAATTTTGTTGGGCCACAAATAAGGGAGTTTTGAATGACACTGAATTTGAAAAAGTCCTAAGTCCGCTGGAATTGAAGGCTTGGCTGGCGTTCAAATGGATATGTGAAAACTTTCTTGGAAGCAACAAGTCACCTGCGTATAAGGATGGAGTCAAGAACCTCCTTGATGCCTTCAAAGAAATGGAGTGTCGAATGTCGTTAAAAATTCACTTCCTGCATTCCCACTTAGGTTTCTTTCCTGAAAACCTTGGTGCAGTGACTGACGAGCAAGGAGAGCGCTTCCATCAAGATATTCAGATGATGGAGAAGCGCTACCAAGGATATTGGAATGAAAGCATGATGGCGGACCATTGTTGGATGGCTGGATGCTGTATCGTGACAATCCAGGCCAAATTTACAAAAGGAAATCACACTCACAGCGCTTTTAATAAAATAATGTATATATTCTTTATTTATAAGTACATTGAATAAAGTATATGATGTATTTGTTGTTTAGCATTCCTAAGTGTGATCTATACATCCATAAATTTTATAGCAATATCAAAAACTTAAAAATATCAAAACCAGTGTATCTATATAACTATACGTGCTAGAAAAACAATAAAACCAGATTCGGAATCAGCGCGAAAAATGCATTAAGAAAAGTGTGATCATGTTTGTGATGAGAAAAAAAAGTTTCATTTTGTTGGCCAGTGTAATTATAATAATTATTATAATTATTATTATTATAATATTATTTTAATAATATATTATTATGTTGTTATAATAATAATAATAATTATACTACTACTACTACTAATAATAATAATAAACCTTTATTGGTAAAAATAAATATTACAATATTACGATATTTTTTTACAAAGTATATTAATTTATCATATTTCTACCTGAGTTTTATAGCCCTTAGATTTAGGCTTCACTTGGCTCCCACATTAATTATTATAAGATAAAGCATTTAATATATAAAAGTAGTTACGATTTGGTAGTACAAATATTATGATTAATCGTTATATAAACAAAATTCGTATTTGTGGTTATGAAATATATAAATACGATTAGTTATGATAACGATTTTTTTATGCAGGAAGGAGGGGCCAAAGGAAAATGTCCGCAAAAGCGCCCCCCCCCCCTCCCCCAAATAGAAGAAAAAGAGAGTCAAAATTAAGGTGAGGGGTTTTCGAGATGCCTGAATTACATATAAGATACGCATAGGATAATTTTTTAGGACACACAAACGAACTTGTAGTTGACATGAGAAATGAATTGTGTTAAAAGTATACATTAAATCTTGGTCAATGTAACAGTTATGAAACCTTCGGTACTTAAGAGTTATTAGTAGTTACGAGAGTTAGACAAGAAAAAGTAAAAAACAACAACAGATAAGTAATACTGTATTTAGTCCCTAAATGCGTTAATACGATTTCAGTATTCCTTTATTAAAATTGATTTAATATTTCTTTTAAACCCACTCACGTTAAGGATATTTTGAAGACCTATGCTTAAATTATTTCATAATTTCAACCCTAAGAAAATAAGAAAATAGGTGATTTTTGAGATGAAGACGGTCTAAGGTGAGGAGTATCATGCTTATTTCTATGCTTTATCTGATATGAGTGAATTTCTTGATGAGTTACAAAATATTTATTTATCCCTTCGAAGTTAATAATTTTATTCATACATTTATAAATAAAAACAAAATCTGTAAATTTTATTATTTTTAATTTTTAAATATTTTAACTTTTTAAAGAATGCATTTGTATGATCAAGAAAATCTGCTTCGTTTCATATCCTTATTTCTCGCTTTTGAACGACAAAAATACTACAGTATCTAATACGTTATTTGAGGGGTTTCCAATTATTACATGACAGTACCAGGTAATTTGATATAAGTTATCTTATATATATAATCAAAATCATAATTAATTATATTTATATACAGTAGAGCGCCAATTATCCGGACTAATTGGAACCAAGGGTGGTCCGGATAATTGGACATTATTAAATACTCCTATGTTGCAATACCGTAAGGTAGGTACATACAGTACATGTATCTTGAACATATATTTTATATTATTAATGAAAATGAAATGAAAAGGTTTATTGGCAAACTACAGTCCATATGACAAATATTCTTAATACAATGACAGTTCACATACTGAGGATAGAAATATATACAATTGATTAGAAATAATACTGTAATGTCGAAGTTAAGTGGAGCTACAGACAGACGTTTTCGTACCAAGAATTCCATAGCTTAGAGGATAAATGGCAGGACTCATGGATAGCTTGGATAATCGGGTTAGTTGATTTTTTAATTCTTTTCGTTAGACTGTATTGACTACGTCTTGTTACCTTCGGGAAGCTCGGGACATTGCGGGTAGCAAACATTTGCGAAGCTGAGCATCTCGGGAGTAATTTATGTGAGTCTAAAAGACCTGTTGTACAGCAAATTTAGGGTTCTGCCAGAACCTTTTTTTATGATTCACCCAGAGTTGCTGTCCGTATATATTACTGAACAAAGTACGAAACAGAATGTCTTTAGCTTCACTTGTACAGAATCGAAAGTTCCTTATGGTCATATTCGCTTTAGCACACAGGCTTCGAGATTGTTTTCATATATCCGAGTCATCACTCAAGGAGCTGATAATAGTTTGACCCAACTACTTAAACTCTTGTACTTCCTCAATTACTTCACCATTCATTTTAAACTTTATATAGGGTGATCCAGAGAAATGGGACCCAAAAGAAACCCCTGTAACTCTTAAAGTATAAGTCCTTTTATAAAATCATACGCATCATTCGAAAGAGGATAGTTACAAGTTTGTACAGGATTGTATAGAGGTTTTGAAATATAAGACAAGATAAGATACAAAACAAAATAAAAGTTTAGTTAAAACTAACCCTTCAAGATGACTGCATGGACTGTGGAACAGCTGCGTTTCATAACTGAGCAATATTATGAGCATGGAAGAAGTGTAGTTTCAGCTCAAAGATCTTTCAAGACAAATTTTCAGATGTCAAAATCACCTTCTAAGAGCTGAAACTACACTTCTTCCATGCTCATAATATTGCTCAGTTATGAAACGCAGCTGTTCCACAGTCCATGCAGTCATCTTGAAGGGTTAGTTTTAACTAACACTTTTATTTTGTTTTGTATCTTATCTTGTATTGTCAAAACCTATACAATCCTGTACAAACTTGTAACTATCCTCTTTCGAATGATGCGTATGATTTTAAAAAGGACTTATACTTTAAGAGTTACAGGGGTTTCTTTTGGGTCCCATTTCTCTGGATCACCCTTATTATATCAGCTGGCTGACTACAGCTTTTAGGATGAAATTGCATAAACTTAGTTTTTGTAACATTAAAAAGAATATCATGTTTCTGCGAATACACTTCGCAGACTTTTAGTAGCCGATCCAGACCTTTAACAGAGGGACTTATCAACACCATATCATCGGCATAAACTAAGTTATTTATCCTTGTCTTATCTATACAACATCCCACTGTTGCCTCATTAAGTGAAGCAATTAATCCGTCAATATACACATTAAACAGCATTGGGGAGAGCAAGGAGCCTTGTCTCACCCGGCAAGAAGAGCCAAAACACTCGGATAGTACATTGCCCCACCTAACGGTGAAAGATTGGTGGGAATACCAAAATTTCAATCATTTAATATGTACATGGGAACCTTCCTGTCTTCTACTTTTTCAAATAAAATATTGTGGTTCACTCTATCATATGCCTTACTTATATCTAGGAAACAGCTATAAATAGTTGAATTACTGTCAATGTACAGGGTGTACATAAAGTCAGGATCTATTTTTGTGAAGCGCTTGGAAATTATATGGAATTCAATCATAAAATGATAGTGGTAACATTTATTAAATAATTAAGAGTAGGATTCGACGTGACGCCCATCAGTATCCCTGCACAGCTCAAATCGTTCCGCAGCATTTCTAAACACATTCTGGAGCATTTGCGGGATTATGTTATCTGCAGCAGTTCGTATACGTGTACGTAAGTTTTCAAGACTCGTAATCTTCGTCTGATAGACGTGCGATTTGATAAAGCCCCATGCAAATAAATCTAAAGGGGTTAAATCTGGTGATCTCGCTGGCCAAGGTCTGTTGCTTCCGCGTCCGATCCAGCGATTTGGAAAACGTCCATTTAGATAATCCTGAACAATTTTGGCATAGTGACAAGGAGCACCATCATGTTGATTCTAAGGGGATAGGATTCTTGTCATAACATGACGTAATGAGAATCTATAAATAGATCCATAAATTGTTTAAACTTCATTCTCTTCATTGGAATTGCATCGGAGTGACGTGTATTATTTACTTGTCAAGATGTATCGAAGAAGGAAGTTTGTTCCTCGAAAAAGGAAGTATGTTCCTCGAAGGAAAGTTAGATGGCGGTCAAAGGAGAAGATATTTACAGCTTCAATGAAATTTGTTTATTTGTCTAAAAATACTTTTGATGTTAATGCAGATGGATATTATACATTGAGTTTGGATCTTTTAACTAAGGATGCTAAATCAACTATTTTAAAATTTAATTATTATCAAGTAACGGGTGTATCTTTTCATAGTATTCCCGGAATGAATATGTCTGGATATGTTTATTAATTATGAAGATTCATTAAGTCGTAAGAAAGATGTTAGGGAAAGGTTAGAGGGACCTAATGTAGGGATATCTCCATCTCCATATGTAATTGTTCCCCATTGTGTTTTGTTTGAACCTAATATTGATTCCTCACATAGTGCAGAGCAAGTAATGAATCATCCCAGAACAAAGTGGTTCTCACCTTTTAAGGAGTTTAGAATGTATCGTAGACTGAAGCAGGTGTGTGATTTAGGTAAACAAGTAACTGCCCAATTCCCTAATACTTTAATTAAGATATCAACCAATGATTTAGCTAAACCATTAGGTCATATTTATGTTGGTAAATATACACCTGACGGATCTCAAAAAAATGAGTATGCATTTACATATGTTAATCGAATTGTATTTTATGTTAAGCTGTATGGTATGAAACAATAAAAAAAAAAAAAAAAAATTTTTGGATTACCCTGTATTTTTTTGGATTACCCTGTTAGCACAGTCGACTCCTTAGTATTACCTAGGAGTCGATTGTGCTGTGCTGAATGACAGGAATAGAAACTGACGTCATGAAAACGTCATACATTTGAGATAATTTTATACATCCGGTCTACATCCTGTTTATGAGTGTCGTCATTGTTCAAAGAATTTGATTTCTATATTTAGACCATGTAGCCAGGGTTCTTTGCCATCTAGCCAGGGTTCTTTACCATGTAGCCATTAATCTTTTGGCAGCCTCGCAGAGTTAGCATGTCGGCAAAACTGTATTGATTACGGTGCGTAGCTTAGTTGGACATTAAACCTTTGAAAGCAGAGTCAAGTATTCATGTGTGTAGAGTACGTAAGTTTTCAAGACTCGTAATCTTCGTCTGATAGACGTGCGACTCGATAAAGCCCCATGCAAAGAAATCTAAAGGGGTTAAATCTGGTCATCTCGCGACACAAGGTCTGTTGCTTCCGCGTCCGATCCAGCGATTTGGAAAACGTCCATTTAGATAATCCTGAACAATTTTGGCATAGTGACAAGGAGCACCATCATGTTGATAGACGACGGGGATAGGATTGTTAGTACCGTCGTCTCTCAACATGATGGTGCTCCTTGTCACTATGCCAAAATTGTTCAGGATTATCTAAATGGACGTTTTCCAAATCGCTGGATCGGACGCGGAAGCAACCAAAGACCTTGGCCAGCGAGATCACCAGATTTAACCCCTTTAGATTTCTTTGCATGGGGCTTTATCAAATCGCACATCTATCAGACGAAGATTACGAGTCTTGAAAACTTACGTACACGTATACGAACTGTTGCAGATAACATAACCCCGCAAATGCTCCAGAATGTGTTTAGAAATGCTGCGGAACGATTTGAGCTGTGCAGGGATACTGATGGGCGTCACGTCGAATCCTACTCTTAATTATTTAATAAATGTTACCACTTTATCATTTTATGATTGAATTCCATATAATTTCCAAGTGCTTCACAAAAATAGATCCTGACTTTATGTACACCCCTGTATTTAGATATTGTTTCTTTAAGTACATAGATACACAGGTCAGTTGAGTGGGACCTTTTAAAAACAAACTGATTAGATGTCCATAGTTAATCATTTAATCGGAGTAACAAGAGTTTTTCTAGTAGTTTCGAGACGCAGGAAGCGACAGCAATAGGCCCGTAATTATTGCTGGACAGAATGTCTCCGTACTTATTTTTGACCAGGGGAAGATATATACCTTTATGAACTCTGCAAGGATATAGCTATGAGCAAGCATGGCTGATAGGAGCAATGATATATGCAGATATACTAAGCCATTGGCATATTTTAAGTGCTCATCCGATAAGTCATTTACCCTGACGCAGAACCAGTCTTTAACTCTTTCATTAACCTCTTTACTTCAGAAACTGATATCAAAGTATTTTCCCTTGTCCCTCCCACAGTCGTTTCGCTGCAATCTATCTTAAGATTATCCCTACTCACACTGTTAAGAATGTTAGAGTAGTGGTTTTTCCACAGCTTTGCAATTTCATTCTATCCCGGCACCCCATCGATTGTCGGAGGGAGGACATTTTTGACACTCATTTGATTCTTAACAAATTTCCAAAATTTGTTGTTATCGTTATTTATGCGAGCTTCACAGGCTTTTGATGCTCGAATAGACTCTTCTTCCTGTTTACATCGCCTTATGGCCGCCTTATACTGACCCCTACTTCTACACATATTCATGTATACTGGTCCTAATCTGGGTCTACCATGAAAGCACCACAAATCATAGGCGTCTTTCGATTCCCTCTTCAGGGGGGCAATAAAATCATTCCATCCAGGAATAATCTTAGTATGATAGTTGTTATTAATATAGTAGTCAGCAAAAATACATACATAAAATGTAATGTAATTAAATATAAAATGTACATTGTACATACTGTAATTCATTTAAGACAAGAACTGAGTGATTTAGCTGCAACTAAATCTGATAGACATTTTTATCCCAACAGAGAGCAACTTTGATTTAAAAAAATAAGCGCACGATTTTGATTTTTAATAATGTAATCTGTTTACAACGAAACTTTTTTCAAATTTTCAAAATTTGATCCGGATAATTGAACATCCGCATAATTGGCGTTCGGATAATCAGCGCTCTACTCTATTTCATAACCATATCTACGAATTTTGTTCTATATAATAAATGATTAACCATAATATTTATACTGCCACTTATACAGAGTTAGTAAAACCTATTTAGGCATATAAATCGAAGTTTAAACATTATAGCAACACTCCTAGAAATCCTTTTAAATACTGTATATAATTAATAATATGGTCCTCCCACCGCACATTCTTATCTAGCATGACACCTAAAATTTTCGTTATATTACATTCATTTGCAACGAGTTCTCTAATATTCAGGTTGTCAAGATGTACAATTCTTTTGTTACTGAAAATCATAAAGTTCGCTTTATTTGAATTTAGAAAGAGTTTATTTGAGTCCAGCCAATTCACAACTTCGGCAAATTCTGTTTTAAATATAACCTTCGCTGCAATGACATTTTTACAAGAAAAGGACAGTTGTATCGTTTGAAAACATTATAAAATTAAGAATATCGAAAGAACGGGGTAGGTCATTTATATACCCTATATTTATATTTATGTACCCTGAAATATCCCACGTTTTATAGTCTACTTAGTTGAACAGACATTATTTACTGATTCAAACTTATATCTATTGGACCTATATCTATATCCTCTGAAGCCAAACGAATATACTGTAGTTTGTTAAGTAGAATATTATGGTCTATCACATCATAAGCCTTACTCAAATCCATAAAGGTGGAGATCATTATTTCTTTGTTCTCTTTAGCGACATTGGCACTATCCACAAGGTTTATCCATTTCTGTTGTTTTATATTTACGGAAGCCGTATTAATGCGGCGATAATAAGTTGTATGATTCTAAATAATGATGTATCTTATTTTTTACAATTTTTTTAAAAAATTTACTGACACATAATGAACAGACTCAGACTGTTCCATAATTTGTTGCTAGAGTAAGATCACCGCCCTTGTATAAGGGTGTTACACAACCAATTTTTAGCAGTGATGGAAATAGACCTTCAGTAATACTTAGGTTGACAAATTTTGCCGGGGTTGCTGATATTTTATCTTTAACAAACCTCAGCATAGGCATAGGAATGTTACGAATATTGTTGATAGTATTTTCCAATTTACCGATACTGTAATGTTCTGGACCTCATTAGAAGAAGCAGGAACGAAAGAAACCTAATTTTGTGGGCTGGGGGGCATGTGAGCCATCGACAATTGGTCGTTATTTGGTAGTTATGAGTGAAACTTATTGATAGAGTTTGCAATAGTGATATCATCGGTAATTTTTTACCAATATTTAGTTTTTCTATAAATGCTTCTTAATTCTGCTTTAGATAAGAGTGTTTATAGGTGACTATACGTATGTTCTTCATGTCTCCTTTATGCTTGGAAAATTGATTATAATATGAAAATGAAATGAAAATATTTTGAAATTTGAAATATTTTGAAATTTGAAATATTTTGAAATTTTGATATTTGATTAATTTAGTTAATTTGTTTTATATTGTGTATAATCTAGTTTAGGGATTTTATTTTGCAGTTGCAATTTGAATAATTTGTCCCCATTTTTAACTGAATTGATAATACTTGGAGTGATCCACGTTTTGCCATACTTTTGGGAGAAACTGGTTTTTTCCTTAAAAATATCAAATAGTCACAGAAGAACTGAAACATATAATCAAGGTTGCCCGTGGGATCATTACAGTCCAGTTGTGAATTTTCTACAGCCCCAATAAATTTTCTTTTGTTAACCACAGAAAATATTCTATACACTATAATTGTTTTCCCAATGGTATGTACAGTATTAGTGTATATAACGTAAGTAGGATAATGATCACAAATGACTGGAGTTATAACTCCAGAATTTACAAGGGCGTTACAACTATGGTATTCGAATAATGAAAGTTACACAGAATATTGTGTAAGTGATTGAGAACAGTATTGAAATTAGAAATATATGTCTATATGTTACATGAACAGAATAAGTTATTTTTGTTTTTTATGTTAACAACTTTATGTTTCCATTTCACTATTACATACAGAAGATGTTTTGCTAAAATTTGTAAGTCATATGTACAGTCCCCTGCAATAGTTCCATTCCACCCTCTCCGAGATGTGGAGGCAACGCAGTCCCTCTTCCTCCCTTCCCCTCCTCGCCAATTCTCTTTTACATAATATCTGACTTACTCATCCACTCACGAATTTAAATTTTAATAACACTTCCTCTACAAATACTCAAAAATATATTAACAGCTTCCGAAAATGTTCGTGTATATCAATAATCTTGTTCTTCTTTTAAATAATACACCAAAAATGACGATATTACGAGATCAAACAGTCTACGTGGAATCGCACAATAGCTGAAATTAAACATAATATAGAGGAATACATCGCTTATTTGTAAGTGTTAATATCGAATTACAATATGACAAAAAGTATTGCATCACGAATGATCCCAAAATCTGAAGGACACTGTAATTTGGCGTGTGAGATTACGGTTCGAATAACATCTAATTTTAAACTGTGATTTGAACCCAGCGACAAAATATATTAAATAATATATATATATATATATATATATATATATATATATATATATATATATATATATATATATATATATATATATATAGTATATGAATAAGTCTAACATTCAGTTTTGCATATAAAGTTCAAATTCGCGTGACACTATAACTATATAAAATGCATGTTTGGAAATTTTTTTAATTTTCTTTCTATTATATTTCTGCTAAGTAATTGATGAATTAATTATTTCTTTCTTAAATTGCCTAATCATTTTTTAGATTAAGCTTAATCATGTAATCGTGTTAAATTCTGCAATGTTCATTCTTTTATACATTCTCGCTTGGTTGTAAAAGATGAAGTCATAACTTGCCAAAACTCTAAATTAACACTTAATTTTAAATTTTAAGCATTTAATTTTGGCTCGTATGCATGTTTAATTTTAATCCATAATAAAATGCATATTTCAGTTTCCATTTTTAGTTAACTCGGCAAATAATGATAACATCAGATCTGTCAGTATGCTGTTTAAAAGAAAAATATGACTTCATCTTTAAATATCTTGCTTATCTGCCAGTATGCTGTTACAGCCAAAATTTACCTTTATCTTCAAATATTTATCCAAAAAATTTAGCTTTTGAGAATAAAAAAAAAACAGGTCAGCATTAAATAATAATGATGTCACCAAATTATTAGCATATAAACTTTTGTAATTTTTCAAATTATCATTCTGATTAGTCTGATCTGATCTAGAGTCTGAAGCATCCCTGTAATATTTTGGAAGCAGTAAAATTCAGTCAGAGGATTTCTTTGTCTTCCCCTTTGAGTCCTGCTTTCTCCAGAGAACTTAATTTTAAAATAGAATAAATTTTTCCGATACGCTACAAGAAGAATCGGAGAACCGTCAGATAATTTAGTAAGTTTTCACTCCGATCCACTACAAGAATAAATCGGACTGTAGTATAAAGGAAACTACTGCGATTCCCTACACGGTACCAGCTACCCCAGAGTGAGAAAATCCGTTGCTGCCACCTAACCAGAACCCCCGTCAACCTCGAACCACCCAAGGCCATAGACGGAGGGTTAACATATATATTACAGGCTAACTGCCCTGTTCATACTGCCATGATCATCAGGCGGTGGTTTCAGGAACAACAAAATGTCGAGCTGCTGAACTGGCCCACCAAGGGGTGTGACCTAAACCCCATTGAGAATGTATGGGCAAATGTGGTTAACGCTTGGGAGCCTGGGCAGGAGCGGACATCTCGGCACCTGCTGGAACACACCATGGCAGAGTGGGAACTTTTTCGCAGGAACCCACAAGTCATCTACAATCACGTGGCATCTGTTCCAAATAGGCTACGAGAGGTCATTAATAATAATGGAGGATGGACCAAGTATTAAGTAAATGTGTATAATAATGTTGTGGTTGTGATGTAGTAAATATATATTTATTTACTTGAACAATTGTCAGTTCCTTATAATTTGAACATTGTTTTGTATGTTCTTAAGAAAATTCCTAAATTTACTTGATTCATGTTTATTTTTGTAATAAAAAATTTAACTGTTATCATTATCTCTCCATGGATAGACCTTTTTCTGGATGATGCGTGAATTTTAAACAGAAATGTTATTGCCTGGAGGAAAAGTCGATACTACAACTTATCTTACATTTTAACTATAACATGGCCACATTAAAATTCTATGATTGAAAGTTTTTAAAGTATCCCACATTTGTGAAATAACCTAACTACTCTATTCTCTAAATTTAGGACTAATGTATTACCACCAAAACTACAGTGAACAATATATTTATTCTGTCATTGGTTTTCAAAAAATAAAAGTCTTACT
Source organism: Bathynomus jamesi (assembly GCA_023014485.1). NCBI lineage: Eukaryota > Metazoa > Arthropoda > Malacostraca > Isopoda > Cirolanidae > Bathynomus > Bathynomus jamesi. Next base: position 231,029 of record JAJOZX010005563.1, on the reverse strand, counting down.
ATAACACCTGAGAGGAGGAGAAGGATGAAGTGAGGGTGGGGAATTGGGGTTTAAGAGGGACTGCGTTGTTGTCACATCTCGGAGAGGGTGGAGCGGAACTACTGCAGGGACTGTACATAAAGGAGATCGAAATGCCACTATCGCGAACCATATCATCTCTTACAGCATTGTATGCATTATAATTTTCTATATTATATAGCCTTTTAATATTATTTATTAACCAAGTTTCAGTGAGAACTATAACACTAAATTTAACCGCAAAGGCTTCCAAAAAAGGATAATCAGTAATCATAGATTTTGGGCAGGCTACGGATATTTAGATTAAATACTGAAAAGTCTGTATAACAATTAGGGATACACCGGAACTCAATTTTATGCAGTTCCGGTTCCGGCCGTAACCGTAACTTATGAATTTGAAATATGTTTAGGCCTATAATAAAAGACAATTCTTTCTGAATTTATTACAAATTAATCCATTTTTCAGACCTTAATATTTCATATTGAAACAGACTATAGTTTCCACATCAAACCAAAAAGAATACATCTTGACTTTATTGATTATGTAACTTAAACATGAACTTAAATGTTAATAATAGAAAACTATTCAATGTTAAATCGAGGGAGGTTGTGATGAAGAGAGGGTGGAGAGGGTGGAGCGGAACTACTGCAGGGACTGTACATAAAGGAGATCGAAATGCCACTATCGCGAACCATATCATCTCTTACAGCATTGTATGCATTATAATTTTCTATATTATATAGCCTTTTAATATTATTTATTAACCAAGTTTCAGTGAGAACTATAACACTAAATTTAACCGCAAAGGCTTCCAAAAAAGGATAATCAGTAATCATAGATTTTGGGCAGGCTACGGATATTTAGATTAAATACTGAAAAGTCTGTATAACAATTAGGGATACACCGGAACTCAATTTTATGCAGTTCCGGTTCCGGCCGGAACCGGAACTTATGAATTTGAAATATGTTTAGGCCTATAATAAAAGACAATTCTTTATGAATTTATTACAAATTAATCCATTTTTCAGACCTTAATATTTCATATTGAAACAGACTATAGTTTCCACATCAAACCAAAAAGAATACATCTTGACTTTATTGATTATGTAACTTAAACATGAACTTAAATGTTAATAATAGAAAACTATTCAATGTTAAATCGAGGGAGGTTGTGATGAAGAAATAATAGTTTTTCACCAGTCCGTGGGAGTAGCCGTGTTCTCCTCTCTTCAAATATTGTATATTTCCAGCTTCGGAAAAAAGCCTTTCTGAATAAATCGATAAAGCAGGACAACAAAGATATCGACGCGCTAATTTAGAAATGTTTGGGTATACCATGTTTTATCTTTCCAGAACTGTAATGGGTTCATTTCTCTATCATATAGTTTTCTATTTCATTTATTAGGTCTGTTATGTTTGGTCCACTTCGGCTTTTATTCTGAACTTATCAATAGCCAAGGATCTCTGAGGATTTATTCCTTTAGGACTTGACAAATTCTGTAGCTACTAGTATTTTTTTCATTTTGTTCTTTGAATTTTTGTATTCCAGACGTACTAGCTGCTTCAAACTCAGTCATATCACCTTCACTGTCTTCACTAGATAAACTTTCATGTTCATTTACATTTTCTGTTGGTAAAAAATTCTGAATTTCTTCTAAAAGAAAAGCTTTAACTTTATTTTTTTTGGTCTTTCATATACTTCAGTTTATATAGTGGATCCAGAGCTGTATTTATTATATAAAGTTTTTCGTTCAACACATTGAGACCACCTGAGATAGAAAGAAGACGCTTGTGTAGGGCAGTACGCAGTTCTACAGTATTTTTGTAGTTTTAATTCCAGCATCGCTACTTTGCTTGGACCGAAAACGATCCAGAGCAATTACATGAGGAATAACATCATCTAGAGAGCAAAACTGCCATGCAGTTCCTCGTGGTATGGCAGGTAGCTCCGTCTTGTTGGAACCAGTGGTTTTCTAGACAAAGATCTCTTAATTTAGGAATAAGGAAATCGGTCAACATTTTTTCGTAGCGATCACCATTTACAGTGACCGTGTTTCCGGGGAATCCTCGAAAAAGTACGGCCCTATGATCTGAGATGCAGTAAGACCACACCAAACAGTTACACGCTGACTATGCAACGGGACTTCGGTAATATTCAATGGATTTTCTGTTGCCCAGAAACGACAATTTTGTTTGTTTACAGTTCCATTCAAGTGAAAATGGGCTTCGTCTGACATAATCAAAGTTGCTAGAAAATTGGTGGTGTCATTTACCTTCTGTTGGATCCATTGACAGAATTGTCGTCTTCGTGCGAAATCTCCATCGTTTAGTTGTTGCACTCTTTGAATTTTATATGGAAAGAGCATTAAATTTTGCTTGAATATACGATGTGTTGTTCCATATCCAACTCCTAACAGCTGAGAAGCACGTCTGATGCTTATGTTTGGATTATCCTGTACAATTTCATGAGTTCTGTTAATGATCTCGTCTATCCTTGCTGTGCGCACTCTTCCAGTTGGTTTTCTTTTTCCAATGCTGCCACTTAGGGAAAAATTTCTGACACACACCGACGGATTACTTTCTTAGAAGGTGATTTTGACATCTGAAAATTTGTCTTGAAAGATCTTTGAGCTGAAACTACACTTCTTCCATGATCATAATATTGCTCAGTTATGAAACGCAGCTGTTCCACAGTCCATGCAGTCATCTTGAAGGGTTAGTTTTAACTAACACTTTTATTTTGTTTTGTATCTTATCTTGTCTTGTATTGTCAAAACCTATACAATCCTGTACAAACTTGTAACTATCCTCTTTCGAATGATGCGTATGATTTTATAAAAGGACTTATACTTTAAGAGTTACAGTGGTTTCTTTTGGGTCCCATTTCTCTGGATCACCCTTTATATATATATATATATATATATATATATATATATATATATATATATATATATATATATATATATATATATATATATATATATATATATATATATATATATATAACTTATATATGAGGAACAATTCACCACATTAAACAGCACACCCATCATAAACATCAATACAACACTCAAGACATTTAATCAGATCATCAATAATGCAAACAAATACATACCCAAGGGCAACATATATATATATATATACATATATATATATATATATATATATATATATATATATATATATATATATATATCCTACAGTAAGGAAAAAAAAAAAACTATTATAGCTTTCTAATAACGAAGACCAAAGCAAATCATTCATTTACTTCATTTACAAGTTACAACTCATCACTCTCTATGTTTTCGAATCCACTAAAGCAATTTTTCTTTAATAAGAAAAGTATTGCTTCAGCACTGTAGGGTGGAGCGAAAAATACTTTTTTTCTAGTATGAAGTTCTAATAGTGATTAAAAGTTTCATTTAGTGGACGAATATGCCTGCCAAAATATGAGTTCATTTGTTTAAAATTTTCAGCTGCCACCAGGGGGCTAACTTTAACACAATTTTGTGTAAAAAGGAAAAAAATGCTTCTATTTTAGGTTTGTCAAACTATTATAAAATGTTATCCTAGAATTATCTAATAGTTTGATTAAGATTATTAAATGATAGGAATCCGTTTTGTAAAAATGCCTTTTCATATGCTTAATATCTTCAGCTGCCACAAGAGAGCTGAAGTTAACACAATTTAGAGTAACTGAGTCATGTTGAGACTACACTGAATGTTGTGGGGGAGGGTTTTGGTGTGAAGGAATTTCTTTCTGTGAGTCATTAGAACAGTGTGTTAACACTTGTCTTCTTAGGTAGTAGGCCTAGTCGCTCAGTTGATCGGAGAGTTTTTTAATATGATCGGAATATTATAAAACTTTATTTTAAAGTGATTTATATAGAGATAATATTGATTTTATTATAAAATGCTTGTTATAATGTATTATATAATTTTAGTTTATTTATATAATATATATATTTATATAATATATTATATATACTTATAAAATATATTATATATATTAATTATATAATGTTTTGATGTTACAGGATATTTTGTGATTGTGAATTTTTCTTAAAAATATTATGGCATCAAATACTAAATATAAACATTTCACTAGAGAACATATGAAGTGTGCCATATTTGAAGTACCTTGTGAGATGAGTGATATGCAACTACCAACTTATAACTGCATTATGAAAGATTACCTGTTCACAAAACATTTAGTGAAGGAGCAGATGAATAACAAGGAGCCTTCATTTTCTGAAATAGCAGAGGCAGTTTCCAAAAAGGTAGAAAATATTTGGAAGAAGGCCTCTTTGCCAATAGTTTCACATACACGCGTTTTACAGATGATGCGAGTGTACCATGATAAATACAGGTCCTTATTAAAGCCATACAAGTCACGCAAGGATCAGCCTAAGTCAAAAATCAGCTTGAAGAATTTGAAAACTCTTCAAAATGCACTTTGTTTGACATCTGCACCTGCAAATGTAAGGAGTTTAGGAGATGCTCATGTGAAAAGAGTAAGAAAGTCACTCCAAAAGAGCAGGATTTTTTAAATGACCAACGAACACGCAGAATAATGGTGATAGGAAGCATTGACATAGCACACACAAGACGATTACAAGCAAGAGAACATCGAAAGGAAATGGAAAAAGCACGTCCAACTTACAAATCGAAACAGAGACAAGTGAACTTCAACAACTAGAAGAGATATCTGAAGATAATGAGGAAGATACAACCTCGACTCAATATGTAATATCAGAACAACAGATGCGTTGTATTATAGACAGAAGTAAGCTAAGACGTGAAAGACAAAAACAGAGAAAGGAACTACAACAGATAGGAGAGCCAAAAACCATGCGGGGATTATACTTTGATGGTAGAAAGGATAAAACAATGATTCATGTCCAGGAGAGTGATGGCTCTAACCACCAAAGAACCAAACGCGAAGAGCATATCAGCATAATATCTGAACCACACTCTCTGTACTTTGCACATGTGACACCTTCCAGTGGCAAAGCTAAATACATTTGCACAGCGCTAGTGAATTGCTTGAAAGAAAGGAATGTTGATATAGGGAACATCGTTGCAGTTGGCTGTGATTCGACAGTGGTTAACACTGGTAGTATTGGAGGCACAATAAGATTACTGGAAGAAGCCTTTAATAAGCCATTGCAGTGGCTGATATGCCTTTTACACCTTAATGAACTTCCATTGCGCCATCTGTTTCATCACTTGGATGGTACCACTACTGGACCAAGAGCATTTTCAGGAGAAATTGGCCGAGCACTTTCAGACTGTGAAAAGCTTCCCATAGTTAACTTCAAACCCATTGAAATTCAAGAGGACATGTGTGAAGTTGATATAGACGACATAAGTACTGACCAGAAATACCTTCTTGAAATTCACAAGGCTATATCAAGTGGAACATTCTCAAAGAGTCTTAGTCATAAGAGTCCAGGCAATATATCACATTCAAGGTGGCTCACCACAGCAAACAGGACTCTGCGGTTATATGCAAGCACAGAGAATCCTTCAGGCAATTTACAAGAATTAGCTACTTTCATTGTTAGGGTATACGCACCAATGTGGTTTCAGATAAAGCGTAAACCATTATGCCAATATGGTGCTAAACATATGTGGCATATGATTGCAAGAAGCCGGTATCTCCGTGAAGAGCTTAGGAGAGTACATGACTCAGTCATTCAGCGAAATGCATATTACGCAAATCAAGAAAACATTCTCATTGCAATGATAGCTGATGAAAGGGAGCATATGCGTCAGTTGGGATTTAGGCGTATCATAAAAGCAAGGGCATGCATTCAAGAAACAGATGTTATCAGGTATTTTAAGGTGAAAAAAATTTTTATGCCAAAGACTATACAGATCTCATTATGCGGCAAGATTTTCAGATAGCAGAACCACCGATAACCAAAGGAGTTTCTCTTGATGATATTGAATCATGCATCAAACATGGTACTACTCTTCATTCAGAATTATTTCAGTTTCCATGTCATACACAAGCCGTAGAGAGATGCGTCAAGCTCGTTACAGACGCTGCTGGATCAGTCTGCGGACCTACAAACAGAGACGGTTGGATTCGTGCTACATTAGAATCAAGGAAAAAACAGCCAAAATTTGACACAAAAGCAAATTACTAAATAGTCTTCAGCAAGAACCCTTTCTAGAGGGAGGTTGGTTGGGGAAAGGGTGGTAACTCCGCTAAGGCACGAAATAACGTTTCTTAACTATCTCAAGCCAGTATAAAGGAGGAGAGACATCCTAATTTATTATTGTTCCCTTTTTCAAGTAAATACAGAATCATACTTAATTGTCATTTTTAAGTTAACTTCAGCCCTCTTGTGGCAGCTGAAGATATTAAGCATATGAAAAGGCATTTTACAAAACGAATTCTTATCATTTAAGAATCTTAATCAACTATTAGATAATTCTAAGATAAAATTTTATAATAGTTTGATAAACCTAAAATAGAAGCATTTTTTCCTTTTTACCCAAAATTGTGTTAACTTTAGCCCCCTGGTGGCAGCTGAAAATATTAAACAAATGAACTCATATTTTGGCAGGTATATATCGTCCACTAAATGCAACGTTTAATCACTATTAGAACTTCATACTAGAAAAAAAGTATTTTTCGCTCCACCCTATATCAGCAGTGCTTGGTGAACTTCTGTTTCTTAATTTACTTATTACACTGGTATGCATCAATTTTGCTGTCAAGGGTTTTGTAAGTGATTCTTATAGAGTTTTTCCTGCTGATTTCGAATCTGCAATCCGTTTTTCTCAATCAGCTCAGGTTATCCGGCTATGGCCTCATAAGTAAAATAGAATTTTTCGTGATTTTGTCAAAGCTGAATTGGAACAGTAACATCTATCATCACTTGTTTCACTTGTATAATATCTTTTTTTACTTTTCAGGCATATAGATAAAATATTTCATAATGAATAGAGCGTGTAAAAATGATCCCAATAGATTCTGCTACATATGTGGGACGGTTACCATGCCAAATAACCAGTCCCAAATCACTAAATTTGTGAAGACAATCTATAGAGCATACTTTGGAATTAAGCTAGGGGACCAGGACAAAAATTTCGCCCCTCATATGTGCTGCAAGACGTCCATTGAAAATTTGAGAAGATGGAGCAAAGGCAGAGCGAAATCTTTGCCTTTTGGAATTCCCATGATTTGGAGAGAAGGAAAGGATCACGTGACAGATTGCTATTTCTGCATAACAAACCTCCAAGGTGGGCTTATAAATTTATTTTCCTTAAATATTTTGAAATCCTCGTATGAAACTTGACATAATATTCACCATAATGTAATATTCACCATATAGCATAATATTCACCATAATGGTAATCATACATTTACATATACATATTGTTATAGAAAATACATTTACACATACATATTGTTATACAAGTTACATTTACATATACAATGATTGTATATTTTCTTTCTTTTTCATTCATATTGTCCCCGAAGGGACAATATGAATGAAAAAGAAAGAAAATATACAGACTCCATCGACCTATTTCATATCTTACAGACCGCAGCCTTCCCTCACGAGCCGCCACTGTCTGAATGCTTCTTCTATTTCATATGCAAGTTTTATATCCATGTTTCTGTGTTTCTATTTTCAGGAGTTAACAAGAAGAATAAACACATTGTTGTATACCCTGACATTCCTTCTGCTATGAGACCTGTACCCCATGGTCCTGGAATTCCAATACCCGACCCACCTCAAACCCTGGACTTCGATGATTCTGATGATGAGTCAATGACCAATGCCAATGACCAGTCCCAGTCGTATATACCTCAAAATACCGCTTCAAATGAGCCGAGGCCTCTCAACCAGGCCAAACTTAATGATCTTACCAGGGATTTAGGACTTTCCAAATTAGCTGCCGAGATCTTGGGCTCACGACTTCGAGAGGACAACTTGCTGGCTCCGGGAACAACATTCTCCTGGTATAGGAAACGAGAGGAAGAATTCCGCAAGTTTTTTGCAGTGCACGAAAATACCTCTTCCTTAGTGTACTGCTGCAATGTTGAGGGGTTAATCGAATCCTTGGGCCTGCCATATAACGCATCAGAATGGAGGCTATTTATAGACTCGTCTAAACGAAGTTTGAAAGCAGTACTTCTCAACATTGGGAGTAGGGTTGCATCAGTCCCTGTAGCACATTCCGTACAACTTACTGAGAGCTACGATAACATGAAAATTTTACTGGATGCTCTCGTATACGACCAACATAACTGGAGGATCTGTGGAGATTTGAAGGTAATACTAATATCATAAGTAAACTATTGCTATTGACTATGTTGTTTTTCCAAAGGTTATTTGAGAGCGTATAAGAACACTTAACTTCCACACAGAAGTGATACAGTCCAATGCATAGATTTTTTAATCTGATAGAACAAATTCTCTAAATTCTTTAAATATTTTCATTTTTTTTCAGATTGTGGCATTTGTATTGGGAATGCAAGGGGGATACACGAAATACCCATGTTTCCTCTGCAAATGGGATAGCCGAGCGGATGAGAAGCACTATGCACAGCGTGAATGGGCATCCAGAGAGAATTTTGAACCTGGGTCGCATAATGTCGTTTCAGTGCCCCTTGTACCACCAACAAAAATTTTGCTCCCACCACTTCATATTAAGCTGGGCTTGATGAAAAATTTCATCAAATCAATGAATAAGGAGGGTTCAGCATTCCGATATCTCGAGAGTAAATTTCCTCATATATCTGATGCTAAACTAAATGCTGGGGTTTTTGATGGTCCTCAAATTCGAACTTTGATCAAGGATACTCAGTTCGAAAACGCAATGACTCCAACTGAGAAGAATGCCTGGCAGGCATTCAAATCAGTTGTCACTGATTTTCTTGGCAAGCGTAGAAGTCCAGAATACGAGTCCGTTGTCGAAAACTTGATGGAAGCTTTCAAAGCTCATGGGTCGCGCATGTCCATAAAAATGCACTTTTTGTGGTCCCACTTGGACTATTTTCCTGAAAATTGCGGGGATTATAGTGAGGAACAGGGTGAACGATTTCACCAAGATATCAAAATAATGGAAGAGAGGTACCAGGGAAACTGGGATATCAATATGCTGGCGGACTATTGCTGGTGTTTGAAGCGAGACGTGCCCGAAGAAAAACAGACGGAAAGCCAAAAAAACTTCATTCCTTCCTCAATAAACGTTTTTCCATATTCATTGTATGAATAAAAGTATTTATTCACACAATGTTTTCATTTTTCACGAGTGTTCTTATAATATTACTCGTATCTACAGTGTTTAAGCTAAAAAAATCAATAAATTTGGGGATAAAATTGGACTTATAATAAATGGCCAATAGAGAAAAAAACCTGACCTGATTGAGGAAAACCAATGTTATTTTCGAATTCAGCATGGTCGAATTATATAATATGAGTTGAAAAAACCCTCACAGCAGACAAAAAAATTTCATATGCATACCAGTGTTATTAATCCCATTTGTGAAAAAACACGCTCTGCTGGAGTTGATGTTGGAATGCTTAAATATTGGCCAGCTAATTTAGCCAAATTTGGAAACTTTTCAGCATTTAATGTTCACCAAGCAATAGTATTAATATCTTCAGCCTCCAGAATTAATTTTTCATATTGTTCAGATTCACTATAACTGGCGTTGTCAGCATCTTTAACACCAATTAAATACGACAAAACACTGAATTTACGTTTTTTTGATGGCTGTTCAACTGCATCTTCATTTAAACTTTAAAGAAAGTCTACGTCTAATTTCATCAAAAACGCACATTTTTTGATAGGTTGTTAAAAAAGGCAAGGTTTTAAAGCGAGGATCTAATGCACTAGCTAACAATGGAACTGAAGTGCCTATATCAACTCTATTAGTTCTAAACCTTCCTATGAGTTCGTTAGATATTACTGCATCAGTCATCATCATGGAGTATTTGAACCCGGTTCTTTCATAACGGGTGGGTACCCGGTTATCCGGGTACCCGTTTCATTCCCTAATATATATATATATCTTGTTTCTTTATCGTCCACGCACTACCGCGTGTGGACAAATCTTTTTTGAAGCCGACTGCCACTGTGCGGACGGCTCTTTTGGGGGCCATACCTTTTTTCAGAAGAAACTACACAACATGCACATACATCAAAATATAGCGGACGTCGTCCCGAACAATTTGATGTAAACATCGAGCAAATTCTTTCACTACAAAAGAATTTAGAGTTAAGTTTATTTGACCAAAAAGTTATTCAGCTGAGTAAGTTGTGCTTCCGCGTGACACTGGGCAGAGCTTATTCCTCGAGAGTTCTAAGCTTATTCAACTGAATTATTTTTTGGTTAAATAAACTTCGCTCTAAATTTTTTTGTAGTGATAACATCGTGACTGCGCCAGAGCGCCTCTTGTCGGCAGCACACAAAAACAAAATTTCAGCTATTTTACAATTTGTGTTTGTGGTAAAAATAAATAAATAATTTTGTGCAGCAAGTCAGACTATGCTTGTGTTTGTACAAAACTGTATACTCTGTGAAATCGAGGAAAAGCAAGTCAGTCCATAAATTTACAAAAATACCACAGCCATAAAAATTTTGAGCTTCACATCCAGACAATGAAACCAAATTTGTGAAGCTGCGCTCAAAATGTGTTTCGTGAGTTTAAAGTAAATGTTAAGTTCTCACTGGCTTAAAATTTCTGTTCAGAATCGTTTGTATCGCCCACGCATGCTAGTGCGTGGACAATTTTTTTTTTACCCCGACTGCCACTTCGTGGACAGCTTTTCTGAAGGCTATAACTTTTTTTCAGAAGAAACTACACCACACACACTTTGCACCAATTCAAAATTAAAACACGCGCAAAACACAACACCACACTCATCAACATTTACAACACATTCTACACTCTGCCCCAACAGCCTTAGGCACACTTACAGAAATTACAAGAAAGCTGATTGGGAACAGTTCAAATACAGACTGAGGAACAATTCACCACATTAAACAGCACACCCATCATAAACATCAGTACAACACTCAAGACATTTAATCAGATCATCAATAATGCAAACAAATACATCCCCAAGGGCAACATTAGGAAATGCAACCCAAATTACACTAGAGAAATAGCCCACCACATAAGGCAACGTAACAACCTCAAACATAACACACAAACACCACACACAGAAGCCATAAAACAGCAGATACAACAGCTCAACACAGAAATAAACAACAAACTTAAAGAAAAACAAACAAACATTTATGGAATTCATAACAACACTAAACCACCACAGATACATCCAGGCTGTACAAGACTATAAACAGCATTACCCACTCTAACAGCGACATTCACACCTTACACGCGGCTATCTGTCGCAACCAAAATAATATCCCAACATATACACAACAAGCTAACATTCTAGTTAATCACTACGCAAAGATAAGTCACCTAAACAGACAACAGCCAGAAACACGCAGACAGACAAACAGCCAGACACAAGAAAACCTACAGACTCGACACTACCATTACACCCTTCAATACAGATCAGACACCCAGATCACCAAAAACATTAAGAATTCGAAGGCTACTGGACCAGATAACGTATCTAACATACACCTTAAACACTTGGGCCCACATGGAATACTAGCTCTCACAAACATCAGCACATATTCATACCAACACTGTATTATTCCTGTACAAGACTATAAACAGCATTACCCACTCTAACAGCGACATTCACACCTTACACGCGGCTATCTGTCGCAACCAAAATAATATCCCAACATATACACAACAAGCTAACATTCTAGTTAATCACTACGCAAAGATAAGTCACCTAAACAGACAACAGCCAGAAACACGCAGACAGACAAACAGCCAGACACAAGAAAACCTACAGACTCGACACTACCATTACACCCTTCAATACAGATCAGACACCCAGATCACCAAAAACATTAAGAATTCGAAGGCTACTGGACCAGATAACGTATCTAACATACACCTTAAACACTTGGGCCCACATGGAATACTAGCTCTCACAAACATCAGCACATATTCATACCAACACTGTATTATTCCTGACATATGGAAACAAGGTAAAATTATTACACTACTCAAACCAAACAAAAATCCAACAGAACCAGCTTCCTCTAGACCCATTACTTTACTATGCACACCTTCCAAAGTAACAGATAGACTAATCTTACAAATCAACAACCCACACATACCACTATCACCTACTCAACATGGATTCAGACCTCATGACGGCCCTCCACCGGATAGAGATGTTGAGCCGCTGGCAGACGTACCTTCACCTGAAGGGTGCGTCCATGTACAAGTGTGTGACCCTCCTTCCCCGTTGGAGGGGGCTGAGGCTCCTGCGGAAGTTGCCCCCTCGTTGATGAGGGGCTCTTCAACTCCCGACAGCCCTGGCTGTTCGGGAAACGGGTCGTGCTACGGGGTGGTCAGACTAGGGAAGGCTTCCTCCGTGCAGTGCTTTTTAATGCGAGGTCGATTAGGAATAAGTTTTGCGAGCTACGGGCGCTCTTAGCATCAGAATACCACGATATCGTTGCTATCACCGAGTCCTGAATTCATACTGATCGTAGAGACTACGTTGGGAAGTTCGAGATTCCCGGGTATAGAGTGTTTCACAAAGACCGCACCCGTGGGGAGGGGGAGGGGTACTAATATACGTGAGGGACACGTTGAGTCCGGTTGACTGCCAGGTCCGATCGGAACGGGAGCTGCTTGGCGTCGATCTGAACGTGGAGGGACGAACTATAGGCTAATTTTGGTGTACAGACCTCCGCATCTCCTCCTCGAGGAGGATAGAGCCCTGTACATCGAACTCCGTAGCCTGCTAGGGAACAGGTTGTGTGTAGTTTTAGGAGACTTCAGCTGTTGCGGCATAAAGTGGGAAGACAGGACTGCTGATCCTGAAGGGAGGAGGCTAGTTGACTTAGCTGATGAGAACTTCCTGATTCAGTGGGTCACTGGGCCTACACGAGGCGAAAGCGTTCTAGACTTAGTATTCACGACCGAAGACAACCTCGTCACTGGCCTCACCTTGACGAATCGTTGGGCGGGAGTGATCACGGTCTGATTAAGTTTTGTGTCTGCGTCCCTCGGGTGAAGCGTAGTAACTCTAGAGGCAGTAAGCTCGATCTACGGCGGGCGGACTTTGTTAGCCTCCGGGATAGCGTAGGTGAGATGGGGTTAGAAGTCGCGGCGATGTTGAGGAAGTGTGGAGTGCATTCCGGGACCAGTTTATGGTGCTGCAGTTTGCTGCCATACCCTCAAAACCGGTCACCCCCGCTTCAACGCAGCCTAAGTGGTTCAGTCGTGACATCGCTTCGGCTATCCGAAATAGGAAAGCTGCGTATAGGAGGGCGAAGGCCAATCGTTCCCATGAGAACACTGAGGCGTATGTCTGCCCGTGCAGGGAACTGAAGGCGAAAGTTAGGCGAGCGAAACGTAACGAAGAACTCCGGGTGGCAAGCCTCTGCAAGGGGAACCCTAAAGAATTCTTCAGTTATGTTAATAGTAGAAAGCGGACCTCGGACGCGGACATCGCTAATGTGCTGAATGAGTACTTTGCGGGAGTGTTCACCAGGGAGGACACCTGCGTCATCCCCGAGCCAGGCGTCAGGCACGAAGGTACTGGCCTGGATAGTGTTCGTTGTAATATCGAGGCCACTGATTTGGAAAAGGACTTGGGGGCTGCTAATTAGCAGCGACCTTAAGTTTACCAAACAGTGCGTAGAGGTGGAAAAGAAAGCCCAGAAGTTGTTGGGTTATATCAGGGGGCAATTTCGATTTCGGAACAAGGAGATTGTGCTCTCTCTGTACAATTCTCTGGTTCGGCCGCACCTGGAGTATGCTGTGCAGTTCTGGTCGCCCACCCTCAGGAAAGATATTGAGAGGCTGGAGCGGTCCAGGCGAGGGCCACAAAGTTAATCCCTTCCGTTAGGCATATGGGCTACAATCGACGCTTACCCGCCCTGAATTTGTTTTCACTGGAAACTCGGAGGCTGTCAATTTTAGAAGCATGTTTAGTTTAAATGATAACTCAACTCGCAACAATGGTTGGAAGTTGGATTTGAAACGGTTTAGGACTCGTGTGTGTGGGAATTACTTTACGTATAAGATCTGTGACACGTGGAACAGGCTATCTTCAGAAGTTGTGAACATTTCTTCTGTGGATCTGTTCAAGAAAAGATTAGACCGAATCTTGCACTCTATTTGAGGGTGTATGAATTTTTCCCTGGCACCCGTTGCCATTGGTACCTCCTCGGTATGGGCCGCAAGGCCTTTTGAGGTACTGCTTTTCCTTGTAACTCCTTGTAACTCACCACTCAACCACGACATTACTCACTAACCTCACGCAGCACATCATGGATGACATCAACTCCAGACGACCAGCTCAACGTACACTATTAGCAACAATAGACATTAGTAAAGCATTTGATGCTATTCCACGTCTCCCTCTCATAAACAAAATACTCAACACAAACATGCACAATAACACCAAAAGGTGGCTGAGCAACTATCTTTCAGGAAGATACTCACATGTCACATTTAATGGCAAGTCATCCAAAAACAAGCTTTTTCCGAACGGGGTCCCTCGAGGCTGTGTTCTCTCATCAACACTCTTCAACTTATACATGCATGACATTCCAACACCCATAAATAACAAGCTTACCTTATCATCATATGCAGATGTCATCACTCTAACATCCACCCACAACAACATCGACACCGCTACAAATAATCTACAACATACATAAACAGTATACAAGACTGGCTCACACACAATAGACTCAAAGTAGCGCCCACAAAATCAACCATCACCTTGCTAACAAGCAACACAAAAACACCAGATAACTCCACAGCTTACACTAAACAACAACAACATTCCACACACTCACAGGACCAAAATACTTGTGGTCACGTACAACACATTATTATCTTATGCAAACCACGTTCAGGACATTAAAAAACAAATGTCCTGTACTAACAGGCACAAACTTTGGACACCAGCAGGAAACAACACCACTCTCATACAAACAATATATTTGCTCAGTTATGGACTATGCTAGCCCATGCTGGGCACCCATTATCTCAAACACACACACATAAACACCTTACAGACAATACAAAACAACGCACTTCGTATCATACAGGATGTACTCAAACAACACCAATAGAACACCTGCACACAGAAACAAAAATACTGAAAGTTATGGAACATTTAAACATGAGGGGAGCACAATTCATGGCAGCAGCGACAACTAACCCACAACATCCTTGCCACTTCATGTACAATCATGTATCAACACCTCGCACCATTAAGGTAACACCATAGAGACATTATAACCAAATACTCCATTCCATACCACGCCCCACAGCAGTGCCGGCCTTAGGGGTGTGCGAACCGTGCGGTCGCACAGGGCCCGCAATTTAGGGGGGCCCGAAAATTTCACAGAATTTACCATCGACGTCAGAGTGCCAAAATTGGTGTAAATTAATGTAATTTATTTTTTTATTTTCAGATCACCGATCCATCATGGCCTTAATGCCCATTTCTTTTTTGTATATTTACAAACTTTATTTTGTGTATTTACTTTTGTTGAATATCCTAATTAAATTGAATTATCCTATTCCTAATTAAATATCCTAAGGCCGGCGCTGGTTGAAACCTCTTATGATAGTTTAAATATTTGATAATAAAGTAATAAGTAGTAATAATAGTAAAGGCTGTTGGTCTGTTGGTATTCTGTTACAGGTGCACTTGTATAGTTAAATTTTACTTGTTGTACTTGTTAACAATCTACTAAAATAAAATGATTAGCAATGAAAAACAATTTGACTTGTGTCATGGGGGGCCCGTACAGTATACTCTGCACAGGGCCCGAAATATCCTAAGGCCTGCGCTGCCCACAGACATCACACAGTACAGAAAACACATACACACACACCTAACCCACAAAGCACTGACACGACTCGGTCCGAATGCGGTCCTAGGTGCGAAGCCGCCACCCATTGACAGGTCAGAGACCAGCTTGAGCAGATCGGATCGAGTTAACTTAGCACGATTCCGATGTGGACATCACCCCAACTTACAGACATATAAACAGACTAGACAACTCCACAGACGACACCTGCCACCTGTTCCAAGATACACCACAAACAATTAAACACATTATTACAGACTGTACCTCTCTAGCACAACATAGAACACAACACAACATCACTAGTGCGCTGAACCTCTGGTCCACTCCGAGAGGGCGATCGGTTACCTGCGTGCCGCCGCTAGCTTGCTCGATCAGGGTGGGCTGATCGGCTAAACAACAGCAACATTCAAAATTTCATTTGTTGCCAAGTCCACGAAAAGGCCTCTTAAGTAGGATGAGCGGTAATTTTGTGCAAAATTTGTGTTTAAAACAAAAAGGCATTGCCTAAAAAAATTATGGACTAGTCTGAAAAGTGTCCTGCTAAAAAGCAAATCTTTTTTTGTGTCCATAATAATTTAAAAGAACAGAACAAGAATAACAAAAACATTTTGCGTTAAAAGTTGAAAGTTAAAAAGAGAGAGATATATATATATATATATATATATATATATATATATATATATATATATATATATATATATATATATATATTTAGCGCAGCTCTTGGAGAGAAAACTCGTTATGCGCTTTAATGTTGTTTTGCAGATTCACTTACCACACATCATATCATAGTGAAAACCCATCTAAATTTTTCAGACTTCTTCTTATTTACATTCCAGAAACACTTTTTAAGAAGGAATGTGGAAATCTATATTATATAAAATCTCAAATTTAGCTCAATAAAACTTACATTAGCACACAAATTTTGAAATGGCTGTCTTACAATGTTTCAGTATTTATGAATTTAAATCAAATTTAGTTTTGGAAAACCTTATTAATACTAAATTAGAAATAGCCCAATTTAAACTTTTAGGCTTTAAAAGATGAGAAATGGTTCCCTTTGGCATACGGGAATTGGAACAGAATTCTTTAAAAGTGGATAGCATGAAACAATCAGATGGCACTTGCCCTACACCCATATCGTCCGGTTCTTGATCCCCGTTGCTGAAAGGTTCTTCAGGCACCGAAAGACTTTTATCGAAGCGGATCTGTGGAAATAAAAATATGTTAGACCTTATAGGTGTGTGCAAAAAACGATGTTATATGAAAGTGCTGAATGGAGTTCTAGTCTAAGGCGAGAAAATTTTAAGGCTGAAATTAAACGAAGCTTTCATAAAGAGATTAAAATTAAAATTCTTTATTGTTTAAATTTAAAAGATAGTATAGGGAATATATAAGCAAATAAGGTCTAGTAAGGACATTGAATTTTAATTACTACATCTTAATAACTGCCAAATACTGAGGCAATGAGAATTATTCTTCATGGCCATAGTACTTGTGTATATTAGACATCTGATATGCGTAGGAGTCATGACATTTACATGCAGTAATTTGTATTACTGTATATATTACTAATAATTCATTAGAATACATCGGTTAACATTGACTTTCATGAATGTAAATGAGGTCAATATTTTCAACTTAAAGAAAGCAGAAATTTACACATAAAATTCATTTCTCAAAGGTTTTAGAAAAAAATGAAGGCAGGGGATATCGGGAGAAGTGTGAGTAGTATGGGTGCGAAAGGAGAGAGTGCAATTCAATTGCAAATGTCGATCAGTGTTGCAAAGGAAATGCTGCACAAGTCATGCAACAAAGGGGGGGGAATGTTGCAAGATGCTATCTATGCAACAAAGGGAGAGAGGGAATGTTGCAAGATGTTATGCAACAAAGGGGGAGATGGGAATGTTGCAAGATGTTATGCACCAAAGGGGGAGAGGGAAATGTTGCAAGAACAACAAGGGGTTATGCAACTTGGAGGCGGAGTTATCCCCCAAGAGAAAGAGAGAGGAGAGGTGTTCGCCTGGCAGGAGCCAAGCGCATATTAAGACTTAAAAAATTTGGGTTATATTCAGACTTTATTAATAAAGCTCACTATGGTGCTCGGAAGAAGTTCTATAATTATAATAAAGGGAATATTCTCAAGCTTCCTGTTCCAATCAAAGCAGAAATTAATGACCTTCTACTTAAAGAAATAAATGTAGTCATTGAAAATAATAATACAATTAAAAATATAATTCACCCACATATTACTAAAAGTATTAAATCCCAAGGTGCTGTAATTTATGCAATTCCTTGTAATGATTGTCCTAAAAAATATATTGGAGAAAGTATTGACATTCACAGGCGGATTTACCAACATAAGTATTCTGTGTGTACAGCTCAAGTTCACAGTCCAGTATGTTCAGCTGCGCAACATAATATTAACTTTAATGATTACAAAGTCCTTGCTCATATCAATGACATTGATAATAGAAAAAATAGGGATCCTTTATTAAAAACTGATAATTTTAACGGTAATAGAGTACCTTTTGACTTAGACTACTTTACACTTAATATTTTAAAGTTTATTCCTTGGCTGAAGGGTAACAATCAGCCACCTCAGTTTGTTGGTTGTTTTTTTTAAATTTTATCGTTTTTGTAGTTACTTTTAGTTTGACAAGGGACCACTTAGGTTGTCCTGTTTTCTTTCGAATTGTAAAAAAGGGCCCATTATATGGGTTGAAAACGTCATTCGGAACTTATTTTATATTTTCATATTTTATATACTGTAGATGACGTCATTCGCCATCTTATTTTATGTTCTCTCGGGTTTCTAATGCACACACACACACACACACACACACACACACACACACACACACACACACACACTGTTTTTTCTGCCCGAACACACCGGTAAGGCATACAGGTACCTTTTAATGAATTGTCATCACTGTTTACATCTACTACGTCCGCGACGTCAAACCAAAACATCAACGCGCTGGTGGCCAAACTTCCTCAAATCTCCGTGCAGCGGGCTGTCTACGGTGGGCCAGACTGGCAGTCGACGGCCTGTTGCGTGGCACGGTCAGGGTGCCGATCGGCTCCCGGGGCCGGACCTATTCTCAGCGTGCTATTTTTTCAATTACAGGGAACAATTGCGTGCTCCCCGAACTACTCTTACTCTGTGGCGACATTAAGACTAATCCAGGCCCCACTACAACTTACACATGTCACCATACACAGACATAGACACAGCACCATGAGACACATACAGAAGTATAATATTAACATATTACAGTACAACGTAGATGGCCTCACAAACAAAATCATGCAGCTTAGGGAATTCGTACACAAACAAAACATTCACATAGCACTTATACAAGAAACAAAACTAAAACGCACACACAAAACACCCACCATCCCTGACTTCACGGCGATCCGTCAAGATCGTACTGGGGGTAACGGGGGTGGACTCATCACTTACATACGTAAAAGCATTAGCTACACTGATGCTACCCAAAACATTACAAACAATCCAAGCAGATAACACGATAGAAATACAGGCAGTTAACATTAAAACACGCGCATAACACAACACCACACTAATCAACATTTACATCCCACCAGATAGTTCACCTCAGGTGCCAGCCAATTACAATCCACAGTTACACAATCTTGCCTCTCTCACTAATGTCATCTTAGGAGGAGACTTCAACACCAAAGACACTAGTTGGTACCTGCACAACCAAAGCAACAGCAGAGGCGCCAACATAGCCACACAACTAAACAGCCTCTTCATTCTTAACAATACAGAAGAACATACACACATACCACATCAAGCAGGATACTCAAACTCCTCCCCGACATAACGTTCTGTTCCCCCTCACTAGCAACACATACACAATGGAGAACAGAAAAACAACTGTCATCAGACCACCTGCCCATCATCATTACAATACATTCTACACTCTGCCCCAACAGCCTTAGGTACACTTACAGAAATTACAAGAAAGCTGATTAGGAACAGTTCAAAATACAGACTGAGGAACAATTCACCACATTAAACAGCACACCCATCATAAACATCGCTACAATACTTAAGACATTTAATCAGATCATCAATAATGCAAACAACTACATACCCAAGGCCAACATTAGGAAATAAAACCCAAATTACACTAGAGAAATAGCCCACCTCATAAGGCAACGTAACAACCTCAAATATAACACACAAACACCACACACACAGAAGCCATAAAACAGCAGATACAACAGCTCAACACAGAAATAAACAACAAACTCAAAGAAAAACAAACAGAAACATTCAGGGAATTCATAACAACACTAAACCACTCCACAGATACATACAGGCTATACAAGACTATAAACAGCATTACCCACTCTAACAGCGGCATTCACACCTCACACGCGGCTATCTGTCGCAGCCAAAATAATATCCCAACATACACGCAACAAGCTAACATTCTAGTTAATCACTACGCAAAGATAAGTCACTTAAACAGAGAAAACAACCAGAAACACGCAGACAGACAAACAGCCAGACACAAGAAAACCTACAGACTCGACACGACCATTACACCCTTCAATACAGACCAGACCACCAAGATCATCAAAAACATTAAGAATTCGAAGGCTACTGGACCAGACAACATATCTAACATACACCTTAAACACTTGGGCCCACAAGGAATACTTGCTCTCACAAATATCAGCAGATATTCATACCAACACTGTATTATTCCTGACATATGGAAACAAGGTAAAATTATTACACTACTCAAACCAAACAAAAATCCAACATAACCAGCTTCCTATAGACCCATTACTTTACTATGCACAGTGCACACCTTCCAAAGTAACAGAAAGACTAATTGTCGTGCGCACCTTTCTGTTTCTTAGGTACTGCACAACATTTATTTATTTTACAGTTTCTGACACCTTTTAAGTAGTGTCCAACCCGTTTATTTATTTATGGTGCTGGACACCCTTTTAATTATGTTAATTTACTTCTCAAATTATTTCTTACGCGCGTGTGTTTTCCATTCAGGATGACTCGACCTATCCAGACGGATGGCTCTTTAAATTGATTGACGTAAGTTCCTTCGGCTTCCTAGAAGCCTACGTTAAATGTCAATTCACCTCAGCTAACAAGAGAGGCCTATTGCAAGGTGGCAGAGAAACGACACGCTCCCTCTTATAAAGTTTATTCAATTTCACTCAAATTAATACATAAATTCAAAGTAATAGGCTGATGGATGATTATCAATTTTACTTACAATAAAATCCAATTTTAAATTCAAAGACAAAGTTCACAGTTATCTGGATTTAAGAAATTTATATAGAGGGGCTTTATATTTTAGTAACAATAAAACTTATGCTAACGAGAAATGAAGTGGTCCAAATCGACCGTGATATTTGAAGAATTATTCTACTTACAAAATTTAGAAGTTATTCCCAAAAGTTCTGCGCGAGTCCCGCAGATTTATTTTCAGACCAGAACACCCAAAAAACCGAGAGTCCCACATAATTTTAGATTCATTCACAAAATTAGTGAGTCATGCACAATAAGTATTCTGACTAAATTCTCTTGTACAGTCGCTAACACTACGTTCTTATACAAAAGTTCGCGTAAACGAATGAAAAGTAAGTTCTTAATTTCAATTTGTTTGACAATTTATACTTTCAGTTTTAAAATTTTTTTCTTACACCACTACTTTGACGAATAAATTGAGCCACTGCTAACGTTCGGAGGAGCGTCTACAACTGATTTTGACTCTCAAAGTTCCCCCTCAGAATTACAAAAACTCCTCCCTTTGGCGTCTAAGGGGCCTATCAAAAACCAGTTTCATTACATGACATCATTCGTACAAAATTACTGCTCTCCTATTGGCTCTAATCTCAACTTTGTTAAATTCTACGCTCCGCCTTCCTTAACGAAATTTTTAATTTAAATTAAAATTTTAAAATTTTAAAACAAAACTTTTAAATTTCGCTCGAGGGTTTACCTCCCGCTACTATCAACAAAAGTGGCAGCTTACAAGGTTCCAAATGAAAAACAGACCCTTAAGTTATAACTGCCCCTTTTGACTTCGACCATAAATCTAGCGGAGGCTGTCAAACTCTAAGTTCCCCTCCGATTACACACTTCACCTTTAGTCGGTGTTTATTTTTTTAAAAGATTTTAATTTTCACGCGAAATTAAATCGATTTCAAAATCCCTCCTCTTGAGAAACTGAATTAAAATAGCACAAACGCGAAGCAATTTGAAACACACTAATTCATTCGTTCATGAATATTTATAAATCAAAACCCCTTGCTGTTAAAGATGTACACAACGAAATCTTAAACTAAAATTTCTGCATCTATTCTACAAAAGATTGCGGCCTGTCAATTTGAGGGTTACAACATAATCTTATAAATCACCACAACTACCACTATCCTATCGCCTACTCAACATGGATTCAGACCTCACCACTCAACCACGACATTACTCACTAACCTCACGCAGCACATCATGGATGGCATCAACTCCAGAAGACCAGCTCAACGTACACTATTAGCAACAATAGACATTAGTGAAGCATTTGATGCTATCCCACGCTTCCCTCTCATAAACAAAATGCTCAACACAAACATGCACAATAACACAAAAAAGGTGGCTGAGCAACTATCTCTCAGGAAGATACTCACATGTCACATTTAATGGCAAGTCATCCAAAAACAAGCTTTTTCCGAATGGGGTCCCTCAAGGCTCTGTTCTCTCACCAACACTCTTCAACTTATACATGCATGACATTCCAACACCCACAGATAACAAGCTTACCTTATCATCATATGCAGATGATATCACTCTAACATCCACCCACAACAACATCGACACCGCTAGAAATAACCTACAAACATACATAAACAGTATACAAGACTGGCTCACACACGATAGACTCAAAGTAGCGCCCACAAAATCAACCATTACCTTGCTTACAAGCAACACAAAAGAACACCAGGTAATTCCACAGCTTACACTAAACAACATCAACATTCCACACACTCACAGAACCAAAATACTTGGTGTCACATACAACACATCATTATCTTTGCAAACCATATTCAGGACATTAAAACCAAATGTACGTCAAGACTTAACACGCTTAGGGTACTAACAGGCACAAACTTTGGACACCAGCAGGAAACAACATCACTCATATCCAAACAATATATTCGCTCAGTTATGGACTATGCTAGCCCATGCTGGGCACCCATTATCTCAAACACACACATAAACACCTTACAAACAATACAAAACAACGCACTTCGTATCATTACAGGATGCACTCAAACAACACCAATAGAACACCTGCACACAGAAACAAAAATACTAAAAGTTAGGGAACATTTAGACATGAGGGGAACACAATTCATGGCAGCAGCGACAACTAACCCACAACACCCTTGCCACTACATGTACAATCATGCACCAACACCTCGCACCATTAAGGTAACACCAGAGAGACATTATAACCAAATACTCCATTCCATACCACGCCCCACAGACATCACACAGTACAGAAAACACATACACACACACCTAACCACAAAGCACTGACACGACTCGGTCCGAATGCGGTCCTAGGTGCGAAGCCGCCACCCATTAACAGGTCAGAGATCAGCCTGAGCAGATCGGATCGAGTTAACTTAGCACGATTCCGATGTGGACATCACCCCAATACGGACATATAAACACAGACTTGACAACTCCATAGACGACACCTGCCACCTGTGCCAAGACACACCACAAACAATTAAACACATTATGACGGACTGTACCGCTCTAGCACAACAACGAACACAACACAACATCACTAGTGCACTGAACCTCTGGTCCACTCCGGAGAGGGCGATCGGTTACCTGCGTGCCGCTTGCTTGCTCGATCAGGGTGGGCTGATCGGCTAAACAACAACAACAACTACGTCCGCTCTAATGTTTATCAGAATGGTTGGCCCACACTCATCCACTTTGATCCAACAAAGTACGTCAAATTGTGGCTACTCGAAGGTCGGCGTTCCGCAAGACATCAAAAGCCAGGTAAGAAAACGTGATGACAGCAACGCTGATGAGAATATAACACGTGTGAAATTTATTGTGAGGTAAAATTAGCAATAAACAAATATTAATTAATGAATGATACTATTAAAGAAATTAAACAATTTCCATTTTATCGTTTATTTGTTACGTGACAAATTTTTAAACATCATAAGAGGGATTCTCTCTTTCTTGGATTGGGATGGTCATGGGTTGGATGGAGTAACTACTGGAAAAGATCGTAAAAAATATAGGAGAGTTCGGGTACTTTTTCTCCCAGAAAATAAAGCAAATATATATATATATATGTATATATATATATATATATATATATATATATATATATATACTGTATATAAACTCAGAATGGTTCCCTGAGAAACTTATATGTTAAACAGAGACCGTGCATGGAACAAGGAACTCTTCTGGGAAATTACATCCACTGTAGTTCGAATAAGTAATAGCTGGTGACGGAAGCTATATTTTGGGGCTCTTTGCGAGTAACCAGGTGCCCACGTTGGGCTTTCCACCTGGTTACTCGCAAAGAGGCCCCAAAATATAGCTTCCGTCACCAGCTATCTGCAAAGCTGGATCCTATCTGCTTTGCAGGTAGCTGGTGAGGGAAGCTATATTTTGGGGCCTCTCTGCGAGTAACCGGTGCCCACGTTGGGCTTTCCATCATGAAAAAGAAAAAACTATAGTATTTGTCATTTATCATTACTTATTCGAACTATAGTGGATGTAATTTCCCAGAAGAGTTCCTTGTTCCATGCACTGTCTTATTTAACACACACACACACACACACACACACACACACACACATATATATATATATATATATATATATATATATATATATAATATTTTCCTGCCCAGTGTGACGGTTACACGACGTGTTTCGTTTGAAGTCCGAATAAAAGTGATATTGCAATAAAAATCTTGCAGTTAATCCTTTTTAAGTAGTGCCAATTTTTGAGTGAATAGTCAGTGAACACAGTCGTATGCCTATTTAAATGGTGAAAGAGCTGTGTATGTTGAAATAAAGAAAATAAAATTAAAGCAACTTAATCTATACAACTTTTTTCCGAGTGTTTTCTCTCTGAAGAAATCTAACTGCCCATCGAAAGGTAATATCCCTCAGTTATCCCCCGCGGTCCACTCTAGGGCACCAATCAGTAAGACTCTACAGCGTGCCACATCCCCCATTCCCCACCCAACGGAATAACGGAAAAACCTTCCCCCCCTCTTATTTCTAAAGTAAAATGAAATACCTCACTTAATAAATTACCATTTCGTGCACAATCATTTACATACCATTAGAAACATGACAATGACACATCAACTCATACAACCCTGTGGATACTGTAAAAAAGAAACAGATGACCCAAAGACAATCCGCTGCGATCTTTGTCAGACCTTAGTCGAATTTCAATGCCTGAGATGGAGCGACGAAGAAATCTCTCTTATAACAGGCGCCAAACAATTGAACGGAATCAAGTTCGTCTGCAAACGCTGCATAATCGAAATAAAATTGTTTACGGTTTTTAAAGTAGAACGAGACTATGAGGAAAAGGCAAAAGAGGAGTTTATGAATAGCGAATAAACGGGAAGCAGAAATAATAGAAATAAAAGAAGCACCAACAGAGAAAACACAAAACAAAACCAAATCCAAAGATTCCAAACAAAGGGCATTAGCAGCAATAGGAAAAGACAAGTGGACAAAGAAATCATACTGAAACCACCAAAAACAAAGGCCCCAAGTAAAAATGGGGAAGAAACTATATGTAAATACTATGTGAAAGGAATTTGCAGATATAAGGGAGGAGATCGTATTTACGAACACCCTCCTGTGTGCAACTATTACTACAATAATGGTCACTGCAAATTTGGTGGAAAAAACAAATTCTACCATCCGGACATTTGCAAGACCTAGTAGGGGAGAAAATACTACTACCATCATCTCCCGACAAGTTCAAAGGACAATGGACAAGTTTCAAATGACAACAGGAGGAATGTGAGAAAAAAATATGTACCCAAATAGCAAACAAAACACAAATAGCACACAAAATTTTTTCAACATCTCGGACACAAATACGGCCACTCTTATACAGCACATGCAGCTGACACAGCTGGGAACCCTCGAGCCGGACCGCTTCATGGCAAGAAGTTACCAGAACAGGTAGGCCGGAACGGATCCATCTCGGAGGACCACAAGGTTACAAAACACGCGATACCAAAGGACAACGAACTTAAAATACACAATGGGCAATGCAAAACAAAGAACAAACATTGTTCTAGCAAATATTCAAGGAATAAAACCGAACAATTCACTAAACAAAGTTTCGTACCTGAAAGGTTTTGTGAACGAAACAAGGGCGGACATCGCATGCCTTACAGAAACACATTTTAAAGATTGCCACGGAAACTGCGATAACTGCGAACACTGTATCGATAAGAAAGAATTGCATATCGATGGATTCAACTTAAGAGCGGATAGAATAGCGAGACGTGAAGGTGGCTGTGCTACTTACATACATGAGAGGCATATGACAGAGACGGTAATAGGTAAATCTAACAGCTTCGTGGAAACCCTTGCATTGAAAACACAGAAACTAAACGATACTGATAGTCATCTATAGACCTCCAAACTCTCCAATGAAAAATTTTCGGATGCCATTGATGATATCAGAACCCCAATAAAGTCCGTAAACTCTCCATCCCCTAATATAATACTCTGCGGCGATTTTATAAGGTTGTAACATATATTCTGCTCGATTTTTTAGTTCATTCAGAACAAAAATTAAATGACATAATGATAAATTAATCATCAATATAAATCCCTTCTTTTTCTATAACCTCCTCCCACCTGTAGAAAAGGTTTTTATGCCACGTTCGAAGAAATCCCTTGGTTTCGAGTTAAAAAAAGGTGCGATGTCCGGAGAATAAGGTGGATGAGACATTTTTTCCCAACCAAATGCCTCCAATTGGGCAGTGGTGATTCGGGCAGTGTGAGGGCGGGCGTTATCTTGGTGGAATAGAACACCTCTTCGATTAATTAATGCGGGACGTTTTTCTTGTAATGCCATCTTCAGTCGTTGGAGTTCTTGGCAGTAGACTTCAGCTGTGATTGTTTGGTTATCTGGCAGAAGCTCAAAATGAATAATTCCTTGCATATCCCACCAAACGTATAGCAAAATTTTCTTTGGATGGGGTCTATTCCTTGGCTGAGGTTCAGGCTTTGTTTTACGGCTAAGCCACTGATGTCGACACTTAATATTGTTATAGAGGACTCATTTTTCATCCCCAGTCACGATCCGATTCAAAAACGGTGCCTGCAGTTATCGAGAATGTAGTGATGTGCAAATATCGATTCGATGTTGAAGATTCACTTGAGACAAATCATGCGGAACCCATTTTCCAACCTTCACTACTTTTCCTAACAGCTTCAAATGACGATGAATGGTCATATGGCTAACGCCGAGTTGCAGGCCAAGTTCTCTTACAGTTACCGTTGGGTTTTCCTCCACTGTTGCTTTCAGCAACTCTTCATCTAACTCATTTGGTCGTCCTGTTCGTTGAAACACTGGTCAACAAAGATTTTTCATCAGAGTAAATTTGGGGTGGCTGGATAGCATTTTTCACGCTGATTCTAAAACTGCATTCAGATTTTTTCTAGCACGTATAGTTTTCAAGATGAAGGCATATATATATATAACTACACAGATTTAACCATTTTAAATAGGCAAAATACTAATATTTCAACATTTGATTGTGTTTATTTTATTGTGTTTTTTTAGTTTATTCATCTTATTTATTTCAATTATCTTAATTATACATCTTATGTATTTCAGGTGTGAGCTTTTACGTCTAGCAGCATTGTGATTCAGGCAACAACGCCGTGCTTTGTGTGTCAAAAGATCAGTTCAGTCCAGTCCAAGAACTTGTTGTGTCAAGTTGGTGTACATTTTTTTTGAATTTATAGTTTGCTCAGGTCAGTCAACATGCCTCGACAATGTAAGAATGACCCCGACAAGTTCTGTTTCGTATGCGGCCAGTTGACAACTAAAACACAGCGACGAAGTATTACAACCGACATTAAGAAAATATACAAGCTATACTTTGGTTGCCATCTAGGTGACCAAGATAAACCATGGGCGCCACATCAAATCTGTTCTGGCTGTTCAAATGGATTACGTGATTGGCTTAACAAAAAGAAAGCTTCAATGCCATTTGCCATACCCATGATATGGAGGGAGCCGAGAGATCATCATGAAGACTGTTATTTTTGTAGTGTGAACTTAATGGGGTTTTCTGCCAAGAACAAACACCAGATTGTATATCCAAACTTGGATTCAGCACGTAGACCAGTAAAACATGATGAAACATTGCCCATTCCAATTCCCCCAAGTGATAGGCTAGATTCTATCATAGATGACATGGAAAGTGATGAAGGTGCAACTGGCGTTTCCGGACCATCTACAGAACCAGAGTACACTTTTGAAGGTAGATATTTAGAGCCTAAAAAGTTAACCCAAGGACAGTTGAATGATCTTGTTAGAGACTTATCGCTGTCTAAAGAGAAATCAGAGCTTCTCGCCTCAAGACTAAAGGAGAACAATTTATTTGAGAACAATGTTCGTATTAGTTACTACCGAAAGCTGAATTTTGAATTAACAGCATTCTTTTCAGTAGACGGTCCTCTCCGTTATTGCCATGACATCAATGGACTATTTACAGCCATATCTCAGACGTATGTGGCATCTGAGTGGCGCCTCTTTATTGATTCGTCGCAGAGAAGCCTGAAAGCAGTTCTTTTGCATAATGGTAATATAATGCCATCCATCCCCATTGCCCATTCCGTCCATCTAAAAGAGACATATGACAATATGGATATACTACTTAAGGCAATCAAATACGACAGTCATCAATGGAATGTTTGTGGAGATCTAAAAGTTATAGGAATGCTTATGGGTATGCAGTCAGGATTCACAAAATTTTGTTGTTTCCTTTGCCTGTGGGACAGTCGCGCCACTATAGAACATTACACCAAAAGTGACTGGCCACTTAGGTATACATATGTCCCAGGGATAAGCAATGTCCAGTCTGTCCCTTTAGTGGATCCCCAAAAGATCTATCTGCCACCTCTTCACATTAAACTTGGTTTAATGAAGAATTTTGTTAAAGCAATGGGTAAAGTCAATTCTGAAGGGTTCCAATACCTTTCAAGGAAATTTCCGAAGGTTACTGCAGCAAAATTGAAGGAAGGAATTTTTGTTGGGCCACAAATAAGGGAGGTTTTGAATGACACTGAATTTGAAAAAGTCCTAAGTCCGCTGGAATTGAAGGCTTGGCTGGCGTTCAAATGGATATGTGAAAACTTTCTTGGAAGCAACAAGTCACCTGCGTATAAGGATGGAGTCAAGAACCTCCTTGATGCCTTCAAAGAAATGGAGTGTCGAATGTCGTTAAAAATTCACTTCCTGCATTCCCACTTAGATTTCTTTCCTGAAAACCTTGGTGCAGTGAGTGACGAGCAAGGAGAGCGCTTCCATCAAGATATTCAGATGATGGAGAAGCGCTACCAAGGATATTGGAATGAAATCATGATGGAGGACCATTGTTGGATGCTGTATCGTGACAATCCAGGCCAAATTTACAAAAGGAAATCACACTCACAGCGCTTTTAATAAAATAATGTATATATTTTTTATTTATAAGTACATTGAATAAGGTATATGATGTATTTGTTGTTTAGCATTCCTAAGTGTGATCTATACATCCATAAATTTTCTTATAGCAATATCAAAAACTTAAAAATATCAAAACCAGTGTATCTATATAACTATACGTGCTAGAAAAAACATAAAACCAGATTCGGAATCAGCGCGAAAAATGCATTAAGAAAAGTGTGATCATGTTTGTGATGAGAAAAAAACGTTTCATTTTGTTGGCCAGTGTAATCTTTCAGACTGAAATCTTCATTTCTGAACTTCTCAAACCATCTCATATTCATCCATTCGCTCACAACATCATTTCCATAAACTCTTTGAATGTTTCTTGCGGATTCAATAGTGTTAGATCCTTTATGGAACTCATACAGCATCACATGTCGAATATGCTCTTTCGTGGGCTCCATGTTTTTCAATTACTGTAATATTGTAGGGGTGGCGTTGTAACTGTATGAAAAACACCAGAGAAAATATTCATTAGCCTAATCCTACACTAGTCGAAGTCATTCTGTATCATTCTGGATCGTGATAAAACCTGTGCGAACCTGTCGCCTCGTGTATTTTGCAACATTTCTAAAACTATTTTACATTATCTTGAGGTTATTCTATTATCTATCGTCCGTTTTCTAATCGAGCAGAATTTATGTTACAACTTGATAATTTCCCATTTATAAACTACAAAAAGGTGGGTAGAAATATATTTATACAGCAAGATAAGGGAGGGGGGACAAGAGAGGATCAGGAGCAAGCAAATATGCTGATGGCTCTCACAAACGAGTTTATGTTGACACAGGAGATAACAGAAAATACCAGGAAAAATAACTGCGTAGATCTGGTATTCACAAATAACAAACTTCATTGTCGATATAAATATAACCCCAACTATTATCTCAGACCACAACATAATCGCGTTATCAACAAATATGGCGATAACTTTAAAAGATAATCAGATCACACATGGCCCAAATAGAGTGGAGAACAGTTTTAGAGAATAAAACAACTGAGGAAATGCTAACAACCTTGGAAGAAAAGACGCTGAGAATTTTGGAATAATATGCTCCGAAAGCACAGCCAAATGGAAAGAGGAACTGGCTACAGAGGCAAAAGAAAAGAATATTCCGCAAAAGAAGGAGAGTAGCGACGAAGTTAGCTAATTGCGGAGACAACAATGCCAGGAAAGTAATACAAGAAAAACTGGAGAGTATCGATAGGGAAATACAAACTCTGATAAAGAGCCATACAGAGAGGGAAGAGAAAAAGGCGTAGAAGCAATAAAGAAAAATCCAAAATACTTCTACAGCTATGCGAAAAGGAAAGCAAAAACGCGCACTACTATCGGGCCTTTAAGGAAAGGAAATAATGAACTAACAGACGATCTAAAAGAAATATCTGAAACACTGAGGCCCAGTATGAATCATTCTTCAGTCCCCCAAAAAGTGACAAAGCGATACCTGACATAGATGCATTCTTCGAAGAGAAATTGCAAGGAGAATGTATAACAGACTTTGATTTTACATCAGAAGATGTATCGAGAGATATAGGACAAATGAAATCGCATTCAGCTGCAGGTCCGGACAAATGAAACGCACTATTAATTAAAAACTGTGAAAATGAAATAGCTACACCCTTATACTGGATATGGAGAAGATCCCTAGACACTGGGGAAATACCGAACATCTTGAAAAAAGCAAACATTGTCCCTATATATAAAGGAGGGGATAGATCTCAAGCAAAGAACTATAGACCAGTGTCATTGACGTCCCACCTCCCAAAATATTTGAAAGAACAGTTAGAGGGAAAATTTATGATTTCTTGGAGACATTGGAAAGATTCAACGAAAATCAGCCCGGATTCCGATCAGGAAGATCATGCCTCTCTCAACTTATAGAGCATTATAACAATATCCTAGATACATTTGAAGGCAATGAAAACTATGATGTCATATACACAGATTTTGCTAAAGCTTTCGACAAATGCGATCACGGTATAATAGCACATAAAATTAAACATCTGGGAATAACAGGCAAAGTGGGAAAATTGATCTACAACTTCCTCAGAGAACGATTACAGGTCGTCAAAATTCAAGATGCATCATCATCAGAATCAGAAGTACGCAGCTTAATACCACAAGGGTCAGTGCTGGCCCCACTCCTCTTCATTATTATGGGATCGTCCATAAATGATGTCACGCAAAACTTCGAATTTTTAGACCACCTCCCCCTCCCCTTTGTCACAAATTGTCACAAAATGTTGAACCCCTCCCCCATGTCATGGTCACAAACTGTATGTAAAATTGTGAAAAAAATATAGTGAAATAACATATATTTATTTAAAAATTCATTCAAATAGTAGCTTTTTTGTTAATATCTAGCAATGCAAGCAGCCAAATGTATGAGAATTTACGTTTTACAGCTCATAATATTACACTAGTCGACAAAAGAATCCTATCAATATTTTACTTTTTACATTAAACTTTTCAAAATGTCACCATAACGCAAACAAATTTTTGTGATGTCACAAAAATTTTAGACCCTCCCCTCTGTCACAAAAGGTCACAAAATTACAGCCCCCCCCCCTAAAAGCGTGACATCATTTATGGACGCCCCCCATGCTAACAGACATAGACAGTGGAGTAAACAGCAACAGTATAGTAACATCCTTTGCGGACGATACAAAGATCAGCAGAAAAATCAGCGATGCAAATGAAGTGGAGGTTTTGCAGAGGGACACCAACAAAATATACAAATGATCAGAAGACAACAATATGACAATTAACACCGAGAAATTTCAGCACTTGAGATACGGTAGAAATGAAAAATTTAAACAGACTGTATATTATGCTCCAGATAGACAGGAAATTCAGAGAAGCACGAAAGCGGTCGACTTGAGGATAATAATGACTGATGATGCCAAATTCGAGACACAAAATCAGATAGCAATAAACAAAGCAAAAAGAGTCGCGGGACAGGTACTAAGAACTTTCAAAAGGAGGGACAAGACAGTAATGATTCCCTGCTGAGAACACTGATCATACCAAAACCTGAATACTGCTCAGTTTTGACGTCCCCATATAAAAAGGAAGAAATTAATAAACTGGAAGAAAAGCAGAGATATTTCACAGCCAAGATTGATGGCTGCAAAGAACTCAACTACGTAAACTAAATCTATACTCCCTGGAAAGAAGAAGAGAGAGGTACACCATAATCTACATATGGAAAATGATCGAAAAACTGGTACCAAACCTGAAACTAAACCCAATTACCATCCAAACAACGCTGGAGCATAGGAAAGGCAGAATATGTAGTGTTCCCAAATTAAAGGCCCGACAAGGGACCTCCTCAACACTGAAGGAAAATAGCTTGGTTGTCAGGGGGTCAAGACTTTTTAACCAGCTTCCAAAGGACCTCAGAAACGTTACAGGGGTCAAAGTTGAAGTCTTCAAGGAAGACTAGATGCCTGGCTCAGGACGGTACCAGATGAGCCGGGTGTACCTGGCTATGTGCGGTGGAGAGCGCAAGAAAGCAACTCGCTCCTCCACCAAGCCAGGTCTAGAGGCGGGGCCACCAGCTTGACCTTCGTGTGAAGAGAGACCGACACACTGAACCCAAACGAGGTTAACGAGGTATATACACTTTATACAGTGTATAAAGCATACAAATGTTCTCATATTGATATGCTTTCATAAAGTTTAGGTCTGTTTCTAGTATGTTATACATGATTTTTGTATTCCATAATCTTAAACGACGAATTAAGTGATCACTGACTACTGTGCTAAAGACTTAAAATTCTTAAATCTAAATTCTAAACCCATTTGCTCATCGTACAGTAACTGCGATTTAAATTTCAATGTTACCCTCACACTAGATGACGAAATTGAGTTAATTTCCTATTCTGTCATAAAAAAGTATTTTGGATTCTGATTACTCTTCAGGCCCGGACTTAGGGGGAGCCCAGGGGACCATATCCCCCCCTGACGTTCCGACAGCTTTGTCACTACAAGCTGAATTACAATACTGTACTGGGAAGCAAAGTGAATTGTTTGGACACTTCCAAAACCACGTTCTATTGTGGAAACACTCACGCATACAACGGCGACTTTGTTCCCAAATGTCCCAAATTATCGATTTGGTAAATATGGTGAATTTTATAATTCCTAATTGTGTGCAAGCATTGCAGTCCTGTAGCCAGGACTTCCCAAGCGGGTGGGGCTCGAAACTGTAGAAAGGTGGACCTTTTGGTGTAAAGACCTACTCACTGCGCAGGGGTTTAGAGTAGTTTGTGAAGTTTAAAAAAAAAGAAAAATGCAAAAAATATGCAAGCATGTACTAAATGATGTTATATATTATAATATCACATCATAAGTTATAACTATGGTTACAAAAGTGGACTTTTCCTGTCAAGGTCGGGTGTCGAAAGGTGGGGTGTCGTTCGACACCCCCCGTGGCTACGGGCCTGCATTGACACATTTTTTAACGCGACATTCTTAGAGATGTACTTATCTGCAAAGTACTGTACCTATATGTGAATGTAGCTTGTACTTGTTTGGTGTGATTTAGTTCTAGCCTCTTGGTATATGTAACAATATACTGTATTTCATACGTTTGTCAACTGCATATGTATTCACTTCAGTATGTAAGATTAAAGTATAAGTATACTTTTTGTGTCAGTGGCTTATTAATCTTTGAAATAGATTTGCTTGCCCTCCCCCTTCCCCCAAATATTGTATCTAAAATCTTGCTAATGAAAATGCAATATTATTTACAAATATAATTGTTACTCTTCAAACACTAAGTTTTCTTTCAGAATTTTCTTGACGGCGAAGAAAACTAAAATTTATGGGATACATTTATTATACAGTAATCTAAAATTTTGCTAATAGAAATTGTTTTGAAAGTTATTGACAAGTTTTAATTTAACTTCACACAAAAGTAAATATTTGAATTGTTACGTTAATGATATGTAATTTACATTATTATTTTACTTTTAACTTAGAAACCAGTCTTAAAATTAATAAAGGTTATCTTAATATATTTTTGAATCTTTTCCTTTATAGCGCCCCCAATTTCTTCTTTTCAGTATTGAATGCCCGGTTAGGTCAACTGTACGTCCTTGACAGTTAGTTAGGTTAAGTTGTGATAGTTTCATTAAAACTAACGAAAATATATAGGAAAAGATTTTTTTTTTAAATTACATTAGAAACTAAAAAGAATAAAGCTTTACAGTATATTGATTTTTAGAGATTAAATTAGATTAGAAATCAAACATTTTTATAATTAAAATCAGAAAAGAGAAAATAATGGAAAAAATATTTTATAGTGAATTTCTCAATGAAAATTATTTAAACCTTGTAAAAAAAAAAATTGTCATTTTGAAATGTTGAATTTTTTTTACTGGAAAAATTCAATTTAGATTCCATGAAAAGCCCGGTACATATTTGAATAGGCATACGAGGAGTGATCAAAAAGTATCGATAATTTTATTGCTACAAACAAATGAATGCAAATAAGAAATAACCGTTTACATATGTGAACTTCCTGCCTTCTGGCGTCTGCAATCTGAAGCAAAATCTGCTACCATGAGTCAGTAGTTGGTTGGAGTGCTTAAAAGGAGGGTGTGTTTTTGCAGTTTAAAAACGGAGAAACACTTACTCATACCAGAAATCGAATCTGTTGGACATTTTTATCCGTACGAGAAGTGGAAGGGCGGCCACTGCGTTCCTTGTCTTGAAGCGATGTTTCTCCATTTTTAAACTTTTTGTGCCATTTGTAAACGTTAGCTACACTGAGAGCATCATTTTCAAAAGCTGTTTTAATCCTTTCGTTCGTCTCCGAACGCGCGTTGTTCCATTTCAGAGATTTATACGTACTGCAAAAACACACCCTCCTTTTAAGCGATCCAACCATCTACTGACTCATGGTAGCAGATTTTGCTTCAGACTGCAGACGCCAGAGGGAAGGAAGACTCGCATATGAAGCGGTTATTTCTTTTTTGCATTCATTTGTCCATAGCAATAAAATTATCGATACTTTTTGATCACTCCTCGTATACTCCCGGAGAGGTGCGGAACGACTGGACAATTATTAACATGATGACGAAAAGAAGTATTGTTAAAAACGAATCCTCGTCAGAAATGGATCTTTATGCAGAATAGTGTACATTGCATAAGAATATCACATCCATATACAGTAGGTTTATAGAATGTTTAATTTTGTATTTTTAATGGCAATAGTCTAGCCACAGTATTCTTATATGAATAAATAAATAAAATCAGCCCTGCTTTAACAATCTAATAAGTAACATTCACGTACGCCTGATGACCATCATCAAATAGATTATAAGATTTATAATTAATATAACGCTAATTAATCGACATTTGGAGCGTGTTAGGTTTTTCACAAAATTTTCTTAAAATTCCGACAATGAGTACATATTGCAACCTATTTCTTTGTAACTGTTCACCAGCACGGTTTTGTAAATTTTCTTTTCAGGGTTGACCAAGAATAACTTGCAATCAGAGTGGATTCATAATCAATATACAAACAATACGAGAGAGAGAGAGAGAGAGAGAGAGAGAGAGAGAGAGAGAGTTACAAGGAAAAGAAGTACCTCAAAAGGCCTTGCGGCTCATACCGAGGAGGTACCAATGGCAACGGGAGCCAGGGAAAATTTTGTAAAAGTTTATTTTTCTTTCAACTATCCTAGCAGTAGTAGAAAACTGGATAGTAAAGTAGAAGGCTCTCTCCCCACCCTCCGCTCCCTCCCTGCCAGAGGCAGGTACGGAAAAAGGTTGAAGAAAATACCTTGACCCTGGAAAAGTAGCCAAGGAAATTTTACAGGAAAGTGGAGAATATATAAATAGCTCTATATTTAGCTTGCTCACAGAGACACCGAGCAAGCGAACTCCTGCAGAGTTTTCTGAGGTTTTAATCTTAAACTATGAGTGTGTTCAGTACTTTGTCTAGCCTATTTTTAAACAGATTTACACTTTGACTGGAAACAACCTCTGAGGGAAGTTGGTTCCAGATATTAACTATTTTATAGGAAAAGAAATTTCCGCAGACTGAGGTCCTAAATGTCTTTACACACTCAAATAGTGTGCAAGATTTCGTCTAACCTTTTCTTGAACTGATCCACAGAGGAACTGTTCACAACTTCCGAAGGTAACCTGTTCCATGTGTCACAGATCTTATACGTAAAGTAATTCCCACACACACTAGTCCTAAACCGTTTCAAATCCAACTTCCAACCATTGTTGCGAGTTGGGTTATCATTTAAACTAAATACTTCTAAAATCGACATCGTTGAACCCTCGTAAGAGCTTGAAAACCTCGATCAGTTGACCGCGCAGCCTCCGAGTTTCAAGCGAAAACAAGTTCAGGGCGCGTAACCGTCGATTGTAGCCCATATGCCTAACGGAAGGGATTAACTTCGTGGCCCTCGCCTGCACTCGCTCCAGCCTCTCAATATCTTTCCTGAGGGTGGGCGACCAGAACTGCACAGCATACTCCAGGTACGGCCGAACAAGGGAATTGTACAGTGAGAGCACAATCTCCTTGTTCCGAAACTGAAATTGCCTCCTGATATAACCCAATAGTTTCTGGGCTTTCTTTTCCACCTCTACACACTGTTTCGTAAACTTAAGGTCGCTGCTAATTAGCACACCCAAGTCCTTTTCTAAATCAGAGAGAGAGAGAGAGAGAGAGAGAGAGAGAGAGAGAGAGAGAGAGAGAGAGTACTAATAACACTGCCCAACACCAATTTTGCTGATTTAATTCTAACACCTGTTTCTAGGTAACTTTGGTGTGCTGATTTAAAAAAATCACCTTAGTTTTTGCCTATCACGTCAGATTTTCGAGCAATCAAATACGGATATTTTGGAGATATCGCATTTTGGCAGGGTTATGCCCAATTTTTTTTCGTTTCAAAAAGTAAGTTTCTACATACTCAGAATCAGCATGGAAAAGTAAACAATTGTGCAGGGAGTGAACTTTAATATACAATGGTAATATTGACACATAAAGTGATTAAAAGTGTTTAAATAAGCAAAAAATGAATCCATATTAAAGCAAGCACGGGACCAGTTTTCTTAACATTGTCTTTTTCTTGTTTTCTTTTTTTCAGTGCTGATAAATTTTCTCTTATAGGACTTCCTAGAATGAGAGATGTCAAGACAATCTCTTTGCAGGCTCCAGCAGTAGTCAGCCATCATATGGGTATCCCATCTTCCTTGGTATCGTTCTTCCATCACTTTGATATCTTGGTGGAACCTTTCACCTTGCTCTTCACTAACATCACCAAGATTTTCTGGAAATTTATCCAGATGACTGTTGAGATAGTGAACTTTAATGCTCATGTTGCAATCCAACTGCTGAAAGTTTACAAGTAAATCCTTTACAAGATCTTTATAATTTTCAGACTTTTTGTTTCCTAGGAAGTTCTTAACTACTGCCACAAAAGCATTCCAAGCTCTTGCCTCCGTTTCGGTCATTGAGTTACTGAACTGCGTACATGTTGTACATGACCTTTAGATTTAATGCACAGATTTGCGTATTCCACAGATAAAATTTTAACAGCAAAACAGCTGTTAACAGGTCTCAAAAACCATCAATTTTGATAAGCGCCCTTCATGGATCACCCAAAATAGGCATATTGCATTGCACGAAAACCTGATGTGATGGACAAAATCTAAGGTGATATTTGAAATCAACACATCAATATTATCCAGAAACAGGTCTTAGAATTAAATCAGCAGCAACAAATTTTTTTTTTTGTTGGGCAGTGTAATCAGTATGTGTTTCCTGAATACGAGAAGGGATATATATATATATATATATATATATATATATATATATATATATATATATACGTTGTTACTTTTGCATATACTCGTACATATGAAAGTATGGCGACATGGATTTCTGTTGACCAGTAACGTGTCATCATATTTTTAAATAAAATATTAAGTTATTTTCCATACTTTTAGTTTAGATTAGGTCAAGTGATGGTCTATTAATCTTTATTATCATTATCATTTAAATAATTTTAGTGATTAAATTAGTTTCTATTGCCTATATATATATACACCTTACCTTACAACCTTACAAAGGTTTCGCGCGATAATTTCTCATTTCGCGAAGGTCAAGCTTGTCGCCCCTCCTCTCGAGTTGGCCTGGTGAAGTAGTGAGTTGGATTCTTGCGCTCTCCACTTCACATAGCCAGGTACGCCCGGCTCATCAGGGATTGTTCTGAGCCAGGCGTCTAGTCTTCTTTTGAAGAGTTCCACTGCAACTTCCTTCGTGTTTCTTAGGTCTTTGGGCAACTGATTAAACAGTTTTGGTCCTCACTACAAAACTATTTTCTTTCAGGGTTAAGGATGTTCCCTGTCTCGCCTTCAATTTGGGAATACGACACAGTCTACCGTTTCTACTTTCCACCGTTGTTTGGGGAGTTATAGGGTTCAGAGTAAGATTAGGGACTAGTTTCTCCATTATTTTCCAAGTGTAAATAATGGTATATCTCTCTCTTCTCCTTTCCAGTGAATATAGGTGTAGTTCGCGTGACCTTTCCCAGTAATTTAGTTCTTTGCACCCATTGATCTTGGCTGTGAAGCTTCTCTGGATCCCTTCCAGCTGTCTAATGTCTTCTTTTTTATATGGGCATGATAGGACCGAGCAATATTCCAATTTGGGTATTATCAGGTTTTTCAGTAGAGGAATCATTACATTCCTATCCCTTCGTTTAAAGGTTCTCAATATCTGACCCGTTATTCTCTTTGCTCTGTTTACTGTTATCTTATTTTGTGTTTCAAATTTCGCATCATCTGTCATTACAACCCCTAAATCTTTTGCTCTGGAATTTCTCTGAATTTCCTGTCCATTTGGGGTATAATATTCCATGGATTTTAGGTCTTCTCTTTTTCCGTACCGTAATAGCTGAAATTTCTCGGTGTTAAACTTCATATTGTTGTCTTCCGTCCACTTGTAGATTCTGTTTATGTCGGTTTGTAGAGATCTTCTGTCTTCTGGGTTTCTTATTTTTCCACTGATCTTTGTGTCATCGGCAAATGATGTTACTGTGCTGTCTCTGGTAACGTCATCATCTATGTCAGTTAGCAGGATTATGAAGAGTAGTGGAGCTAATACTGTTCCTTGTGATACTGAACTGAGGACCTCTGATTCTGTTGAAGATACTCCTTGTACTGTAACGACTTGCCGCCGCTCACTAAGGAAATTATATATCCATTTCCCTACTTTTCCTGTTATTCCCATATATTTCAATTTATGTATTATGATTCCATGGTCACATTTGTCGAACGCTTTAGCAAAGTCTGTGTATAGTACAGCATAGTTTTCATTACTTTCAAGTGAATCAGTAATAATGTTGTAGTGTTCCATTAGTTGTGATAGGCATGATCTGCCTGATCGAAGCCAGTGTTGGTTATCATTGAATTTTTTCTGAGTTTCCAAAAAGTCATAGATTTTCTGCCTAACTATTCTTTCAAATATTTTAGTGAGATGGGATGTAAGCGATACTGGCCTATAGTTTTTGGCCTCGGATCGATCTCCTCCTTTATATATTGGGACTATGTTCGTGCTCTTCAGGATGCCCGGTATTTTTCCCGTGTCTAGTGATCGTCTCCATATCCAGTATAGAGGCTCAGCGATTGCATTCTTGCCGTTTTTGACCAGTGTGGCATTCCATTTATCTGGTCCTGCCGCTGAGTGTGTTTTTAGTTTCCTTATGGCTTGTGTGATGATATCCGTCGTAAAGTCGAAATCCGTTATACTTTCCCCTTGTGGTTCTTCTTCAAAGAACTCGTTTCTATCGCATATCAATTTGTCAGTTTTTGGGATACTGAAAGATGATTCGTACTGAGCTCTTAATATTTCAGATACTTCTGTTAGATCACCCGATAAATCACTGTTCTCATTTTTTAAAGGTCCGATAGTCGCTTGGTTTTTCGACTTTCTTTTTGCGAAATTATAGAAGTACTTTGAGTTAGCCTTTATCGCTTCTATAGCGTCGTCTTCTTTTTCTGTATGTTTCTAGATTAGTGCCTGTATGACGACATCGATATTTTGCAGTTTATCATTTAATATTTTTCTGATGCTATCTTTACAATTACTTAATTTTGCAGTCACTCTTTTTCTCTTTGGAAACAATGCCCTCTTTTGTCTTTCGAACCTGCTTCTCTTTCCTCTTTGTTGTATCTTTGGGACATGTTTTTCCACATTTTCTAACGTCTTCTCCTCCAACGTCATTAGCATTTTCCGTTGCCTTGGTCTCGAAAATGGTTTTCCAATCTATTACTTCCATGCTGGATGCCACATCTTCCCAGTTTATAGCTTTGGAGTGAAAATTAAAAATTTTGAATTTGCTTCTTTCTGTTGTGCGTGTTCTTTCCTTTCCTGTTGCCTTTATATTAGCTGTTATTTTAATGGTGTTGTGGTCCGATGTCATAGTTGGGGATATTTCTACATTATCAATTAGATTACTGTTGTTTGTGAATACCAAATCTAGGCAGTTGTTTTTTCTTGTTTTCTGTTATTTCTTGCGTTAACATAAATTCATCAGCTAGAGCTAGTAGCATTTTTACCTGCTCCTGGTCTTCTCGTGTGCTCCCCTTGTCCTGGTGTATACATATATTTTTTCCTATCCTTTTATATTTCATGAATGGGAAATTAAAATCACCACAGAGAAAAATATTTGGGGTCGGAGAGTGTAGATCTTTTACCAAGTTTCTTACCTTTGTAATGGAATCTGAAAATTTTGAGGTTGGCGTGTTTGGGGGTATGTGCATTACAATTAGTACCATATTTAATTTTTCAATTTTTGCTGCTACACATTCTACGTAGTTGGTTGAGGTACTTATAGCCATTTCTGCTATGTGCCTTTCGCGTGTGTAAATAGCACATCCTCCTTTACGTCTCACTGTTCTGTCGGCTCGGAGGATGCTATACTGTAGTTGTCAATTTGTATTTCTTTTTTGTCAATACAGGACTCACAATTTTCACAGTTCGCCTGGCAGTCCTTTAGATGAGTTTCCGTGAGGCATGCAAAGTCTGCTCCGGCTTCTTGCATGAGTCCTTTCAGGTATACAACTTTGTTCGTGGAATGGTTTGATTTAAGGCCCTGTATGTTGGCTAGGATTATTTTTATTTTTTCTCTTTCTTTTTCGCATACAGGTGGTTCCGATTTGTTTTCTATTGGGGTGCCGATTTCGTTGCCTTGTGGTCCTCCGAGAATTTACCTTTTATCTTTGTCGGTACCTGTTGTCTCGATGTTATTTTTTTTATTTTATTGGGTTCAGAATCCCAGCTGAGCCGTGAACGGCCAGCTCTGAAGAGTCAGTTTAACCTAGCCCAGGTTAAGCTAGACTAAAAACTTACGGACTTGGAGGTCCTATTAGGTCCTACCTCAGGGTTGCTGACTCGATGTGGGCCTACCTTAGGCCTCAGTTGCATAAAATTAAGATAAAAAAACAAAAGAGGCACTATTTATGGTCTTCTTTCTAAACCTTGCAACAACAACACAACCTGCACTATTGCACGATGCAACAATCTTGTATCTAAACAACCCAACTGAATTGCAAGAGAGCTCTCTATAAGCACGCCCTGTAAGTGCCGCATTCAACAAACGCGCAGGAAGGACGCGCAGCGCCTCAAAAAAAATGATGCCACAAGAGTGCCCAAATAATGATGCCACAAGAGCCCAAAAATGCTAGCTCTAAATTAAGTGAATTTTTCACTAACCTTACAATTATGAGATGGATACATATACACCTTAACTTAATATATACAAGCAATGCTGCATCAATCAGCTTAGTCATCATATCGCCTTGGGACAACAATGGCTCTTCCTCTTCTAGATTTTCTAACACTCCCCACCGAAGAGGCATTGTTGTCATTACCTTCTGCAAATTTAGCCAAGCCTTCTCCATGAGGCTGTAACTCAAATGTTTCATCTTGACTATCCGTGTTTTTGCTGATTTCTAAAGCATAGAGTTTTTGTATAGGTCTCTTTAATTTTCCTCCTGAAATCTTTACCAGTGCAGACCTAACTAAATTGTCTTTGCCAACAAACAACTCTTCAATTATGCCAAGCTTCCAGCATTGCCTTGGTCTTTCATCCCCAATCATTACCACTTCTCCCACCTTGATACAATTTGCATTGGAGCCCTTTACATTGCCTGATGGGTAATAATTGAGTTCTGGCAAGTATTCCATCTGCCACCTCTTCCATAACTGATCTTGTAGCTCTTCAAGGTACTTGAACCTTCTGTTTAACTCTTCTTGAGTGCTCTGGATAGGCTGTAAGTCTTCTGACAAACTGGGGCTTGATGTTAATCGTTTACCACAAAGAAAATGATTTGGTGTCAATGGCTCTGCATCCTGCATACTGTTATAAACAAAGGTGATA
The DNA here is from genome assembly GCA_023014485.1 of Bathynomus jamesi. Lineage (NCBI taxonomy): Eukaryota > Metazoa > Arthropoda > Malacostraca > Isopoda > Cirolanidae > Bathynomus > Bathynomus jamesi. The sequence goes on along the minus strand of JAJOZX010005563.1, from coordinate 187,802 downwards.
GGTCTACTGTTCACCATTGCTTCTACTTCACACAAAACAGTGCAGAATTCTTCTTTGCTCAAATGAGCATTAGCTAAAAGTTTCTTTAATGGACACTTTACACTTCTCACTAGCCTTTCCCAAAATCCTCCCCACCATGGTGCTCTCTCAACAATAAACTCCCACTGTACCCAATGGTGTGAAAAGTAGGATTGGAATCCCTCCTCTTTTAGCAAGGACCAAACTTCTTGGAGTTCCTTTGCAGCCCTTTTGAAGGTTTTTGCATTATCCGATATGATTTTATTTGGGAAACCCCTTCTGTTCACAAACCTTTTAAAGGCCAAAAGAAATACATCACTTACTTAAGTTGCTTACCAACTCCAAATGGATTGCTCTGGTGGTAGCACATGTGAAAAGACATATATAACCTTTGTTAGACTCCCCTTGCTCATACACATAGACTGGACCTGCGAAGTCTACTCCTACTACATCAAATGGGGCAGTATAGACACCGTTCTCTTGGAAGTGGAGCCACCTTTTCATAATAAGGCTTTGCACTCCAACGCTTGCAAACAACACATTTATGCAAGACCTTTTTTACTACTTGTCTAATTTTGAGAATCCAAAACTGTTGTCTGATCTCTATTATCACTTCTCGGACTCCAGCATGTAACAACTTATGATGAGTATCCAGGATCAAAAGTTCCACAAAGTGTTCCCCAGAAGGTAGCAAAATTGGATGTCTTTTCTCCTCTGGAAGCCCAAAAAACTAGTATACCTCCTACTCTCAACAAATCCTGATCCAAAAACACATCCAAACCCTTGAGAGCAGAATGTGTTGGTAGAACCTGTAATGGACGGCTGGTGAGCAGTTCCCTCTCTTCACCAAATTTTTCCTTCTGCACATATACCACCCAGTATTGCCTGGTTTGCTGAATCTCCTTGCTCTTCAGAATTCCTTCCCTTCTTGTTTCTCCCTTAATGTTGTTTGTAAATCTATATACCCATGCTGTCACTCTTAACCTTTTCAGACTGCTAATGTCCTCAAGCCTCAATATGGGGTCCTGCTGCATAACTTGACAACTGTTCACAGTGCATTTTCTCATTTCACTCACCCATTCTTCTTGAGCCTGGCATTCTCCTACATAAGCTGATTAGAAGGCCAGTTTCACTTCCAAGTTTTAGCCACTCTGGCCCATTCCACCACAAACTTGACTGTGCAAGATCTTTCACTGAAATTCCTCGTGTTGGTAAATCAGCGGGGTTTTGGGTGCCTGGACAATGCTTCCATTGTTTGGGATCTGTGTGTGCTTGAATTTCCTCCACCCTATTGGCAACAAATGGTTTCCATTTCCTTGCCTGGCTTCTTAACCAGTGCCAAACTATGGTGGAGTCTGTCCAATTATAGCTTGGAATTTCATAGAGGGCCAAAGACTTTTGCACTGTAACTGCAAGCCGACTAGCAATAACTGCACCCATCAATTCTAACCTTGGAATAGAAAGCCTTTTCAAAGGTGCTACTCTGCTCTTTGCAGCAACCAACCTGCAACTTACTTCCTCTTTGAATGTGCTTCTTATATAAATACAAGTTGCATAGGCTTCCTCACTTGCATCACAAAAGATTTGCAGCTCCAAATTGTCTGGACTATTGTTCAACTCTCCAAAGTACCATCTTGGGATTTCAATGTCTCCAAGATGTGCCAATTCGTTGAACCAATATTTCCACCTTAACACCATATGATCAGGTAACTCTTGGTCCCAACCAAGTCCAATTTCCCAGAGGCTCTGAAACCAAATTTTTGACTTTATCACAAATGGAGCCAGGAATCCAAGAGGATCAAAGACCTTTGAAGCCAAACTAAGAGCTGTACGTTTTGTCCACCTTGTCTCATTCTCAGCCAGCTCTACTAAAGATTTCCCATTGAAGGTAAACAAATCCTCTCCTTGCTGCCAAACAATGCCTAGCACCTTTGTGTTATTGCCCACAACTCCTTAATACCAGAATCCTCATCTTTCTGCTGCATCAGGTACTACACAGGACTGACCCATAAACTGTTGTAATTGAGAATGATTGGTCTGCCATTTTCTAAGCTCCATACCAGCCTCCCTCATTATAGCTCCAGCCTCCCTGAATATTTGTTTAGCCATTTCTGTATTATCCACGGAGCACAGCAAATCATCAACCTAAAAATTTTTCCTTATGTGTTCAATAGTGTTAGGATAGACTTCAGAATATTTCTTAAAATGGTACTGCATTGTAGCTGCCAACAGAAATGGACTAGAGCTGAGGCCAAACAACACTGACTTCATTCTATATGCTTGAACCTTAGGTTCATTTTCCAACAAGTCTTTCGTATCCACCCACAGATACCTTACTGCATCTCTGTCCTCTGGTTTTAACTTTATCCGCAAAAAGGCTTGCTTCACATCTGCAGTCAATGCTACTCTACCAAACCTGAATCTCAGTAACAAGGAAAATAAATCTGCATTTAAATTTGGCCCAGCATCCAAACAGTCATTCAAGGACACACCACCTTTGTCCTTGGCTGAGCCATCAAAAACTACCCTCAGTTTGGTGGTAGTTTTGTCTCGCCGTACCACTGCATGGTGTGGCAGATAATGTGCCTCCTGGCTCACCAGCTCACCTTGCACCCTTTCAGCATAGCCTCCCTTACATAGCTTAGGATGGCCTCATTGTATTCAATTAACAACTCCTCATTTTTTCTTAGCCTGTACAATGAAGTCTCCAACCTCCTATTAGCTAGCTGAAGGTTTGAACTGGGTTTGCAAGAATCCTTCCAAGGGAGGCCAACTTCATAGCAACCATCTCTAAACCCAATCCCTTTTTCAAATTGCTCTAAAACATCACTGTTCACTGTACTGCCTGCTTCTCCTGTTTGTCCTTTATGCCAATGGATTCAAGTTCCCAAAAGGCTTTCAAATGCCTTTCCAAACCATGGCTGTTCTCCTCAATCTTAACAAAAAGAGCTTTAACCTCCATTTCATTGCAATAGCTACCATGTAGCATCCAGCCTAGCTTACTTTCAATAGCTACCGGACCTCGAGATGGCGGACAATATTACCAGTGATGAAGTCCCAATAATAGTCAGCTCCAATCAAAAGACTAATATCTTCTGTTCCTTCAAACTTATTATTGCCCAAATTAATTCCTTTAACTTGCAATTCTTGGACACATGCCATATCTAAACAAGTAGTGACTGGAGCACAAAGTTCCTCAATCTCTACAGCTTGGACCTTGATAGTGGGACTTTGTGGTAACAACCCCTTAACCAGAACTTCTACCTTCTTAACTTTGGTTCGGTTTTGAACGGAACCCCCAAACCCAGAAATTCTTAAATTTTCCCTCTTAAGTTCTTTAAACTTCAATTTTCTGGAAATTCTGGTCTTAATAAAGCTACACTGGCTACCACTATCAAACAACACTCTTACAGTAGCTTCTCCATCATTCCCAATTAATAATGCTGCAGCTGTTTGCAATAATCCCCCTTTACTTTTACTCCCTTTCATAGCAGTGGCATGTGCCACTGATGTCTCTACTTCTGGGGTAGGCCTACTAGGAGTGTTTTCACACAATAATGGCTGATGCCGGCCATGGCATTTTTTGCACAAAATTTTAAACTTACAAAACCTTGCTCTGTGACCTTTCAAAAAACATTTAAAACATGCTGTGGACTTAGTTACCCTGTCCTTTCTCTCCTCAAAAGGTAAAGCCTCAGCCACCTCACATTTATATGACTTGTGGTTGCCTTCGCAAAATATGCATTCCTTGATTCCCTTTAATTTATTCTCAGAGGATGCATGTAGAGCTGACACTGTACCTGGGCTATTCCTTTTTGTAGAAACTTTGGTGCTGTGCCTGCCTTTGTCCCCTTGTTTAACATCCCACTGTGCAAACTCAATTCCCTCTCGTCTTGCTAATTCTGTGCCTAAAAGACTTAACATCTGCTGAAGGGGGATGTACACATGTTCTGTAGAGTGTCCCCTACTTAATTCAAGCAAAATTGAGCTAGGCAATTTAGACTCCAGTATAGTGACCAACATTATACCATACCTTTCCATTCCTACACCCAAGTTGTCCAGGGACCTAGTTCTAACTTCAAATTCATCATATAACTGCCGTAACTCCTTGACACTATTGGGATTATTAACAGGAGGTATAGCTAAAAGTTCGCGGAGGTGGCTTTTAATTAAGATCTCTGGCTTACCAAACCGTTTCTTTAATATATCCCAAGCCACATTATAATTAGCCTCTGTTAATGCTAATCCTGCTATTGTCTTTGCTGCCTCCCCTTCCAAGAGGGACTGCAAATAATTAAACTTCTCCACCGCACTTAACACTTGACTAGAATGAACTGCTGATTGAAAACTGTCTGCCCATCCTTGCCATTCCTGAATACTCCCAGAAAATGTTTTGAGTACAAGCCTCGGTAATTGAACTGCAGATCTGTTAACCTTAACTTCACAAACACCATTTGTTGAGGGTTGTGTTTCATTATTAGACCTGGTCTCTAACTGTACTGAGCTGCTAAACTCTTTTGCTCGGTGGCATACTTTAATTATATCATCAATAATCTCTTCAAAGTAAATTATGTTATTTTCTATTTCATCCTCTTCTATAAGAGCCTCAATTTTAACATTTACTTCGCTTACTTAGAGCAACCTTTTTAGTTTCTAATATGGAAAGCTGCGCAGTCACTAAGCTTAAATCCTCTTGCTCTATGGCAGAATCTATAGTGGCAATGACCTTTGTAATTAGACCTTTGTAGGCGCTTCTCCTTTTTTTAAACTTGTTCAATTCAGCTGCACTCATCTTCAATGCAAACAACAATTGGGCTCAATGCCAAATAAGCTGAATTGGCAAAAATACTTAACCAAACTGATCAAACTCAAATTTTGCTTTTTTCAAATAAACTGAATTGCTGGTGGGGTACTGACCAACCACCAGTATGGAATACCAAATTTTCCACCCAAGTAACTGGCGCACTGAAGTCTGCAACCTTCGCCTACGAATAATAAACCAAAATTAACCAAACCGGTAAAAATGTAGGCCCAAAACAACGACAGACGAGTGGCCAAGTTTCGCAATTGGGCGACCAAACTTTCTACCCTGGGACCTTAACTCAATTATGCTCAACCCGTCTAGGCCTAACTTGGGCTACAATTTGCACAATCAGAACTTTGCCGAAAAATAGTCACTGACTCAGTCTTGGGCTAGAATCCGGTTCGAAGGACCATGTTATTTTTTATTTTATTGGGTTCAGAATCCCAGCTGAGCCGTGAACGGCCAAGCTCTGAAGGGCCAGTTCAACCTACAGCCCAAGTTAAGCTAGATTAAAAACTTACGGACTTGGAGGTCCTATTAGGTCCTACCTCAGGGTTGCTGACTCGATGTGGGCCTACCTTAGGCCTCAGTTGCATAAAATTAAGATAAAAAACAAAAGGGGCACTATTTATGGTCTTCTTTCTAAACCTTGCAACAACAACACAACCTGCACATTGCACGATGCAACAATCTTGTATCTAAACAACCAAACTGAATTGCAAGAGAGCTCTCTATAAGACCACACCCTGTAAGTGCCGCATTCAACAAACGAGGAAGGACGCGCAGCGCCCAAAAAATGATGCCACAAGAGTGCCCAAACAATGATGCCACAAGAGCCCAAAAATGCTAGCTCTAAATTAAGTGAATTTTTCACTAACCTTACAATTATGAGATGGATAATATACACCTTAACTTAATATATACAAGCAATGCTGCATCAATCAGCTTAGTCATCATATCGCCTTGGGACAAACAATGGCTCTTCCTCTTCTAGATTTTCTAACACCCGATAACGCATGAAGTGCCTTTGTTCGTACCTTCTGTCCGGCTCTCGGATTCCTATATTTATATTTGTCAGCTGGTTTTGTAATTGCTGGATAGTATTTCGCAGCTGAAATGTGTTGGCTGCGTCTAAAAAATTTGGCACTCTTCTTTGATGTTCGTTTTTTCTGTTCACTCGTTGCGTTCCTTTGAAGGTGGTGGTATCGGCATTTTTTTCCGTATTTGCAACTTCCATATCTTGCATAAGTGTTGCAGACCGTAAGGTGGTGGAACATGCATTTCTTATCAAATTTGCAGTATCCGCTTGTGTAGTGCGTTTTGCATAATGTGGGATGTGCATATATGCATTGCCCATCCCGATATCTGCAGTTCCCTTTCGCGTAGCATTTACATACGATATTTCCTACGCTTCTGCTTCTTTTCTTATTATTTTCAAAGTTCTTAATTTTGGCATTATCATTATTTTTTTTCTTTGGCTTTTTATTTTCTACGTTTTTAGTTATCTTTTTATCATTTCGCTCGTTGGACCGTTTGACTACTTCGCAACTTTTACTTATTTCTTTTCTTTCGTCTGTCTTCCTTCCGTATTATATTGTTTATATCGTTATTTGTTATTAAATTGTTGTTCGTTATTATGCTATTATTCGTTATTTCCAAAGCTGGGCACAAACCGTTAATCCGTTAATCGTTAATTAACGAAGTTAACTTTTTCGTTAACGATTTAACTTTTAAGTTAACTTTGAAAATCATTATCAGACTAATTAACTTCCGTTACATTTAACTTCCGTTAACTCAAGTCCGTTAACCCAAAAAATTCATAAATAAACGTTTAAAAGTTTCTATTATTTTCAGTGCTGAGCAGGTGCGCAATTAATCCGCCACTGTTAATAGTGATGAACGAATTTCCATTTCCGCAGTGCAAAATCAGGCGATATATTTGTTTCAGTCGCCACAATTTGTGTCTTACCAAATATGGTAGTTATTTATGGCATTGGTTTGAGCAAAACATGGTCGACTGTAAAATCAGGCGGAAAGATTTGCCATTTGAGTTGAATGTTTCAACTTCTTTCAAGAAATATCACGAGCATTTTAAGGCACTTTCAATAATATATATGTAACAATTACAACAAATAACTACATTCGTTTCATTTGCAGTCTGTCTCTTGCGCAACATGTTTGTGCTAGTGAATATTTAAAAATAATCGTTGTCAAGTAAGTCATGTATATTTATAATATGTCTGTGAGTACCTTATTAGTAGTCTCCTTGATACATTTCAAGAACCATAAAACTGATCAGGTAAGATTTCAATTCTCATGTCACTTTGATGACATAAATTAAGTCAATTGATATCTTACAATGGGAGCGTTTTCACCTTAACCCTTTATGTCCTGGCGGTACTTCTAGGTACCACATCTTTAAAATCTCCATAATTATTTTTCTACCCGGTTGATCCTGCCGGTACTTTCAAGTCCCAATGTGAATTAGTTTCTTTATGAGATAATAGATGGCGCTGAGAAGTAAACGTGAGCGTGTGGCGCCAGAACTTGGTCAGTCAAGACCTGGCTGGAGACCAACTCCAAGGACTTGCTGACAGATGCTGCCTTCTTGGGTGAGCAAGTGTTGGTGGACTTGTTCATCAAGTTCAACACAGCCATCCCCTCCAGTGCTGCAGTGGAGCGTTTGTTCTCTATGGGCAAGGACATCCTGAGGGCCAAGAGATCATCCCTGTCTGATGAAAACTTTGATATGCTAATTTTCATGAAGGGCAACATGCATCTCATGGACAAAATGGAGAACGAGAAGAAGAGGGAAAATTAAATTATATATATATTGTGTTTTTCAATTTTTTTATAATAAAAGTTAACGTTAACGGTTTATCGGTAACTTCCGTTACATGTTTAACGAATTAACGGATTAACGGTTAACGAAGTTAACTTTTTGGTTAACGGATTAGCGGTTAACGAAGTTAACTTTTTGGTTAATGGTGCCCACCACTGGTTATTTCGTCTTCTCTCTCATCCACCCGGTTTTTCGTTGGGACCATTCCGGACCCATGTGTCCCCATTATTTCATTCTTTTTTGTAACTTTCGAGTCTGCTATCTCCATTTCTTTAAAGACCGCGAAAGAATTTACGGTCTGTGTACAGTGCTTACAAGAAGTCTCACGCTTCTGTCTCGTCCGAAGCTAGTCTGTTAGGTATAAAATGGGCGGTCCTTATGGCAGCTGTGTGTTCGGATTGGTGCACATAACTTCTCTAACACAATCAATGACGTCCATTATTACGTCACTTCTGCTACATTTTAGTGTTTAAAATACAAATGATTAAGAAGCAGAATGGAGCAAGTTTCGGGATGTTGGGATGGTTATGGAGCAATCCTAGTCATCATAATATTAGCTGGGCATTACATTATACCGTCTCAATATATACTGTAGACTATAGAGAACGACTAATTCGGCAAATATCCCAAATCATGGCATGATACCTAAGTTATTTTGACACAGGTCTAAATTATTTGCTTAAATGCAATTATTGATATTAAGTAATTGTTGGGAATTATTGTCAATATTGCTGTTTGTGATATACATCCTACGTGAAGAATCTAATGACCAAATTCCTCAGTGAACCTCTCACGCCCTCGCATTTCGAGGAAGTCACGGTCGTCTCACTAATAGATAGTTTATCCATTGTTTTAAGTGGTAACCTATTAAACGAATTATGTTAAGCTTATTCCATCTTGTGAAAGTCATTAGTCTAAAGCAAGACTGGTGGGCCGTGAATCAGAGAAATTTGCATTTGATTTGTTCATCGTAATTATTACGTAATATAGTATACTGTATATAGTAGTATATAAGAGTTTATTGGTAGCATATCATATGACAAATCCCATAAACATGTGATGACCTCGATGTTGCCAGTTTTTATTTTTTTCCTGAAACTATTACCTTCTCATAGTTTGTTTCAACAATGCATATATTATCATCCCCACGAGCGTAGACATTGCAAGAAAAGATTCTAACTAAGGATAAGTAAAGTTCTTTCATGGTCACAATTAGTGTTGCAAAAAAAACTTTTTTTTTTAAATCGTGTTTTTTTTTTTACAAAAAAAACGTGTTTTTTATGCTTTTTTTTTGTTTTTTTTTATAAAATTCGTATATAGATATTATCCCTTCTTTATTTTGAAACAAAAGTACACGTATGTTGTTCTCATTGTAACATTGATTTCAAGGAGTAACGAAAACAAAAAAGGTTTAAATCCATTTTTCATTATTTTTCCTTTTAATAAAGGTTGACACTGCCCCTAAAAAGACTCCAGACACAAGCCCAATTATAAAATCCATTGTAAATTTATATTAATTAACTAAAAAAAATACACTTTCAACATTTTTTTCATCATCATTCATCATTTGAGGAGTCATAGAGAGTCATTCATCATACATTGAGTTTTCAGACTCTGCTTCAGACTCTGAATAGAACATTTCATTCCCTTCATGATCATACTCTCTGCTTGATGATGGCCGTTCTTGTGCTTGGAGAGTTGTCTGGGACATGTTTTGCTTCTGCTGAGCACCTGCTTCAGATTCATGGTCTTGTGGTTCATTGTGATCACCCAAAGCATGGTTATGAGCGATGAAAACTAGCTTAGATGCTCTATCAGTTGTCAGTCGGTTCCGTTTGACTGAGTGAATCCATGAGTGGCGACTGAAAGAGCGTTCCACAGCTGCACTAGTTGGGGGCAGGTTGAGAATATTTGCTGCAACCTTGGAGAGCTGGGTCGAACCACAAATTCCATTCCACCAGCTTGTTGGATTCGCCTGTGCAGCTGCCTTCCAGACAAAAGGCTTTGCAAAGATATTCTCTTTTGATCGGTAGTCAGCTAACTCTCCCAATGTCTTGCTATCATCCACAGATGGAACAGCTACAGATATCTCTTGTATGACTTCCATGGCATCCACCTGAAATACAATTTGTAACACATTAAATATAAAATAATATCAAATAATAGATAATGAATGTCTGCAAAATAAGAACATAAATCAATATTCGGTGCTAGTTGTAAAATCAACAACTTACTATTTCTTTTCCAGAGATGTGGCATCCTTTGTAGCGAGGATCAAGAAGATTTGCTGGCAGGTGGATACTTCTAAGAAGAAACTTTCTCCGTTTAGGAATAATTCCCTTAAAACAATCTTCTTCGCTCTTCAGAATTGGGCTCGAGGAGAGATTCTTCTCGAAGGATTGTTGAAGGTCATTAAATATCTTTGGTACAATAGAGAGGTATTTGTTGTCCCCTTCTACTGCAGTGATAGCATCAGAAACCGGCTTCAACAACTTCAAAGATCCATCCAGTTTATCCCAGAAGACTTCAGTATATATACACTAGTATATACACACAACAGAATTAGCTAATATAAAAAAAACAAAAAAAAACGTTTTTTTTTTTTGTTTTTTTTTATAAAAAAAACCTCCTTGTTTTTTTGGATTGCAACACTAGTCACAATATATACTTTTATAGATAGATGTCAAACATAAAAATATAATAAAATTCTATATTAACATATATATGCGATACACATTTACGTCATGGCTTTAACATCAGTATTTCGTATAGCTTCCTCCAGCATCAATAATTTCTTGCAATCGTTGCGGCATAGAAGAAGCCAGATTGTAGGGAATGTTTGGTGTTCGGCGTAAGCTCTCCCAACTATTCCTCGTGTGAGCTAAAAGTGCTTCAAATGTTCTTTCATTGCGTTGCTCCCATTCGTTAATCATTATTGCCCAAAGGTTTTCAATCGGATTCAAATCAGGAGAACGTGGTGGCAGAATTAGAGTAAATCTCTGGGTGATCTTCGTACCACGCTCTCACAACGTTACTCCAATGAATGGGACTGTTATCTTCCATTAAGTAAATGGTTCCGGTGCTGGAACCAGATACGCACGAACACTGGGTAGCAGCACCTCTTCCAGTATCTGGCAATATTGCCGTCCAGTAAAGCGTCCATCTACTTGAGTCAATTCTCCGACACCATAGCCAGACATCCAGCCCCACACACACCGAGATTGATGTGACCACTACGTTTGCTCGGGAAAACATTTCCTTCTTCATAGCGTTTTCCGCGCTGCCTCCAACAATGCAGGGAACCATGACTATCTGTTGAAAATATTTTTTCGTCACAGTACACAACTTTTCTCCAGAATTCTTCCTCCTGCGGCAAGTATTGCAAGGCAAATCCCATCCACGCCTCTTTATGCTCAATCGTCAATGCAGGTTTTATAGCTGGACGGCGAGAAAAATACCCTGCCTCGTGAAGTCTGTTGTTCACTGTATTTGCGCTACAACGAAGGTTCATGTGTCTGTAAATATGCGTCGCTGGAACAAACGGATGCTCTCTGGCATGATTAACAATCGCAGCATCTTCCTCTTGAGATGTTGAACGCGGAGGACCAGACCTCGGCAAAGTAGCGATTGAGTTTTCTGCTTCATACCGATGAATCCACCGTTCCACAGTGCTTCGATGAACGTCTAGTCGTCTTGATATTTCTCTTATTGGCACACCATATTCATGCAATATCACCATTGCTCCCCGCATTGCCTGGGTCGTCTCGTGGTCACAGACGGCCTTTCCATCTTTGTGTAAATGGCTTATGTGAAGCGTGCTGGGACGATAAAGGAAATGAGGATATCATGCACCCCTTCTGAAATTGATATCGGTTGTGAAGGGTACCAACCCTTCGAATGGTAATAATAATCAGCCAATTTCCTATTTTGTTGAACATATGCATAAAAAATTCGTCTTAAAAGCCAAATATCCAAAGATTGTCAGCAATAGTTTATATCCCAACTGAATATAGTCAGCCATCAACAGTATAATCATATTTTATTTCTATAACTACTTATGACTACTCTGTCATAGTAAATAACCTTATTATGACTTAGGTAGTAGTGGTAATTCTGAGTGGCGGCCTCTAGCCACATACGTTAAACCTATCAGTGCGTCTAAGACCAGACTCTTCTGTTTCTGTCAATTCATTGTTAGTTTAAGGTATTTTGCTCTTTGTCTTTCTAGGTCTAGGGCATTAAAATAAATATTTGAGTTTGTGTTTAGCATTTCCTCCTCCCTTCGTAATTCCCCACCCAACCTCGTTTACTTCGACATGGCGCGCGACGCTTACCTCCATCCTCATTCCACTTCCTTCATTAAACTTATTATCGCTTTTACTGTCCCTTCCTTCCATCCTTCAATGCCAGCGTTCTTAAACCTAGCACATAAATTATATAATATGGAATCTAACACCTTAGATCTCTACGCATTCATGTTACTTGAAGACGCCTGTGTCTTAGGGGAATCTAAGTGTTGAGAGTGGTCTTGAGGGATAGATAGTCTATAGATTATTACAGATGACCTTGAACGCTCCAACTATTTAAAAATGATTATTTATTACGCACATCATATGACATAATACACACATGAATTTAAGTATCTCTTACACTATAGGAATGGAATTGAATCCTACCAGAGTTAAAAAGTCGCAAAATATGATAGATTAGTTTGTATTAAGAGGTCACTAAGAGAAAAGGATTTGGAGTAGAGCGGAAGGCAGATAGTATATTTTCTCGAGTTTCGGTTATTATTAACGTTATATGGATACATTGCCATGCGGTGTGATCAGAGAGAGAGAGAGTTACAAGGAGTTACAAGGAAAATAAGTACCTCAAAAGGCCTTGCGGCCCATACCGAGGAGGTACCAATGGCAACGGGTGCCAGGGAAAATTTTCTACACACTCAAATAGTGTGCAAGATTTGGTCTAACCTTTTCTTGAACTGATCCACAGAGGAACTTCACAACTTCTGAAGGTAACCTGTTCCATGTGTCACAGATCTTATACGTAAAGTAATTCCCACACACTAGTCCTAAATCGTTTCAAATCCAACTTCCAACCATTGTTGCGAGTTGGGTTATCATTTAAACTAAACATGCTTCTAAAATCGACATCTTTGAACCCGCGTCACGTAAGCGTCGATTGTAGTCCATATGTCTAACCCGAAGGGATTAACTTTGTGGCATTCTTCAGCCGGTTTTCAATCTACCTACCTACTTCCCCACCAATACCCAGCGCGCGCACTTTGGCCATCAACCAGCGGTGAGGTACCTTATCAAAGGCTTTCTAATCAATCGCCCTACTCTTATCATACTCACTCAACATGACGTGGAAAAACTCGAGCATGTTGGTGAGACACGACCTATGCCGTCTAAACCCATGTTGGAGTCCCCAAGTAGCTTGTAGGAATCCAAATGGTCAACAATCCTACCCGCTATTATCGCCTCTAATTATTTACCTACAACTGAAGTGAAATGGTGTTATTTATAGAGGTTCCAAAGCCTCTCTTCCCACGCATGAGTTAGCAGTAGGGTCCTAATCGTAAGAGTAGAATACTAAAAGTTTTTTTTTTTCCTGCAGTCAGAGGAGAACATCATTAACCTAAGCTAAAAGGACAGAGTAGGGATGGGAAGGGGTCCTAGTAACCCACGGGAGAGGTTTGTACAACAGACTTCATCCGCCCTCCCGAAAGAGAGAGAACCTAAAGGAATTGGCAGCCAATTTCTCTAGAATCCCATGACTCGGGACCGGAGGGCTGTCACACCCCAAGTATAAAGTTTACAACACCCAGAAGGAACGTGCATAACCTTTATACCCCTTGCGGAGGAGAGAGAGAGAGAGTTACAAGTAAAATAAGTACCTCAAAAGGCCTTGCGGCCCATACCGAGGAGGTACCAATGGCAACGGGTGCCAGGGAAAATTTTGTACACACTCAAATAGTGTGCAAGATTTGGTCTAACCTTTTCTTGAACTGATCCACAGAGGAACTGTTCACAACTTCCGAAGGTAACCTGTTCCATTTGTCACAGATCTTATACGTAAAGTAATTCCCACACACACTAGTCCTAAACCTTTTCAAATCCAACTTCCAACCATTGTTACGAGTTGGGTTATCATTTAAATTAAACATACTTCTAAAATCGACATCGTTGAACCCGCGTAAGAGCTCCGCGCAGCCTCCGAGTTTCAAGCGAAAACAAGTTCAGGGCGCGTAACCGTCGATTGTAGCCCATATGCCTAACGGAAGGGATTAACTTTGTGGCCCTCGCCTGCACTCGCTCCAGCCTCTCAATATCTTTCCTGAGGGTGGGCGACCAGAACTGCACAGCATACTCCAGGTGCGGCCGAACAAGGGAATTGTACAGTGAGAGCACAATTTCCTTGTTCCGAAACTGAAATTGCCTCCTGATATAACCCAATAGTTTCTGGGCTTTCTTTTCCACCTCTACACACTGTTTCGTAAACTTAAGGTCGCTGCTAATTAGCACACCCAAGTCCTTTTCTAAATCAGTCACCTCGATATTACTACCCAACATCGAGTAGTCCGACTTGGGATTGGCGTAGCCAATGTGCATCACTTTGCATTTACCCAAGTTAAACGGCATTTGACATTTTTCGGACCACTCTCCTATCCTACCTAGGTCCGCACGCAGTTCCTCGATCGCTTCGGGCGTCCCAACATTGGCCCCAAGCTTGGTGTCATCAGCGAATTTGGCGATCCGACTGATGATGCCACCGTCGATATCATTTATGTAAATGATAAACAACAGTGGCCCCAAAACGGAACCCTGAGGAACCCCACTAGTGACCGAGGCCCAACCCGAACTAGCCCCTTTAATTACCACCCTCTGCCGCCTATTCCTCAGCCAGTTTTCAATCCACCTACCTATTTCCCCACCGATACCCAGCGCGCGCACTTTCGCCATTAGCCGGCGGTGAGGTACCTTATCAAAGGCTTTCTGAAAGTCGAGATAAAGTATATCAATCGTCCTACTCTTATCATACTCACTCAGCATGACGTGGAAAAACTCGAGCAAGTTGGTGAGACACGACCTATGCCGTCTAAACCCATGTTGGGAGTCCCCAAGCAATTGTAGGAATCCAAATGGTCAACGATCCTATCAGCTATTATCCCTTCTAATAATTTACCTACAACTGAAGTGAGACTAATGGGACGATAGTTCCCTGGACTTTCGTGATCCCCTTTCTTAAAGATAGGGGTCACGTTGGCTTCCCTCCAGTCACCAGGCACCTGGCCCATCTCCAACGATTTGTTGAAGACTGTAGCCAGGTGGGGAGTCACCTGGTTGCGCACTTCTCGCAACACTCTGGGGAGAAACTGGTCTGGCCCAGGAGCCTTACACGCGCTCAGTTTGTCTATTCTATCGGCGATGACTGTCGCGGTACATCGAACACTATCCAGGCCAGCACCTTCGTGCCTCACGCCTGGCTCGGGGATGACGCGGTAGGGCGGGTCATACTATGCATGTTTTTTAAATCAATGGAGAGGGGTGTTCAAATGACATATTTTGGTGTATAGAACACAATTCTGAAGAAAATATTTAATTCTGATAACCCTAACCTACATCATTTTGCAGTTGATTATTATTAAATTGTTGATTATTTTACTATTGTAGTTACCCCAGAATATGTCTTCTCACGTTTTCTATCATGGCTGCTCACGTTATCTCTCATAGAGCATTGTTCTAACTAATTCATATAAACACATATAATGTAATTCATATAATAATAATAAAATTTAAATAGGTACTCAAATAAAAAGGTGTGCCATTCCACTTAATTGTAATTATCATACAGTTTGGTATATGAAATATTTTGACGGTTTTCTGGAATCAGGCAGTGAAGTTTTCTCTTGGGAAGGGAAAACTTGATGCCAAAGAGAGGTTCATTGTCAAGTTAGACAAGTTCTTTGATATTTTGACTTGCAAGTGTCAGATTACCAGTTGTGAGGGGGGAGGCTGTGAGGGCTGTGTTATCCAAGCCCACTGTTGGTTTACGTCGTCGTCGTCGTCGGCCTAGGCAAGCTACGGCTTGGGACCGTAGCGCATCTATCCGGTATAGGTTAACCTGGATGATGTAGCCATAAGCACTGCCGCTAGTTAAGTGCCAACCAGTGATTATCTCACTAGCCGTATTGAGTCCGTTAGGCGAAACTACGACAGTACCAAAGGTGGAAAATATAACCTTTGGTTTTCTATTATTTATTTGCAAAATGGACATGGCATTAGATTAAAATAAATATTTGAATATAAATGATTAACTGACAATTGTGATATATAATTAATTATGTTTACATACAATAAAATAATATAGTATACATAAAATTAGTATTAATGTGGTTCACAATTGAATTATAATGGGGTAACTAATTTAAAATGAATTTATACTATTCCGAAATTCAAGACGGTAAAATTAACATTTATCTTGAAACTAAAATAAGAGTATTCACTACACACTCCCCACCAGAGAGGAAGTTCAAAGAGTTCCGAACGACACAGATTTCCGCTGAACCTTTTGGTAGCTACTTGTACCTCACTTAAGGTTGATTCCAAAACGCAGGCTTAAGACGATCGATAGAAACCTTGTCGACCTTGGAACCGCGCTGGATGAGGAATGATTTGCGCGTACGTCGGAGAACTTCATAGGGTCCGTCATATGGACATTGGAGAGGCCGTTTTGGGACAGGTACACGAACGAAAACGTGGGTGCAAGACTGGAGGGCTGGGGAAATAAAGATGTTCTGTTGGCTAGTCACTCCGGGGTCACCAATTGTTGGTTTACGTCGTCGTCGTCGTCGGCCTAGGCAAGCTACGGCTTGGGACCGTAGCGCATCTATCCGGTATAGGTTAACCTGGATGATGTAGCCATAAGCACTGCCGCTAGTTAAGTGCCAACCAGTGATTATCTCACTAGCCGTATTGAGTCCGTTAGGCGAAACTACGACAGTACCAAAGGTGGAAAATATAACCTTTGGTTTTCTATTATTTATTTGCAAAATGGACATGGCATTAGATTAAAATAAATATTTGAATATAAATGATTAACTGACAATTGTGATATATAATTAATTATGTTTACATACAATAAAATAATATAGTATACATAAAATTAGTATTAATGTGGTTCACAATTGAATTATAATGGGGTAACTAATTTAAAATGAATTTATACTATTCCGAAATTCAAGACGGTAAAATTAACATTTATCTTGAAACTAAAATAAGAGTATTCACTACACCACATTAACTGTTCCTGCAGCAGAGAGAAAAAGATTCCTGTGAAAGATCTTGCCTACATCAAGAGACAGAAAGAGAAGGTTGGAAGTAAGGGACCCCTCCAAATAGGGTGTCCTGATCTACCAGAGCACAAGAGACAGATGAGGACATTGAAAAGGCAGTGGATGGAAAGGAAGGCAGAGAAAAGGAGAAGGAGCAAGGAGGTAAGTGCTGCAGTAGCAGAGAAGGCAGCCAGGAAGGATGTTAAGAGATTTTTGGCAGATGGTGATGAGGATCTGGAATTGGAGAGAAGTGGTGATGAAGATGAGTTTGTTCCTGAAGTTGAGCTCTTCCCTCAAACTGACCCTGAGCCAGCAGCTTCGGCAAAGGTACAGAAAAACTATGATGAAATTCAAAACATTGCCCTTGCTGGTGTAAGGTATGGCATAGGGATGAGGCCAACTGCAGCGATAGCAACAGCAGCTCTGATTGACGCAGGAATCATTACAGAAGACAATACAAGTAAAGTGATTGATAAGAGCAAGGTCAAGAGAGCACAGGAGAAGTTGATGAGAGAGCTGGGGAACAGTTCGAGAAGAAGTGCAGGGAGGAGGGGGTGATCTCTTGCATCCTCTTTGATGGGCGGATTGACCTGACCAATGTGATGATGGAAGCTGAGGGCAGTGACAAATCTTTTCCCGCAAAGATCGAGGAAGAACACTATAGTGTTGTTAGTGAGCCTGGCAGCTACTATCTGTTCCACTTTACCCCAGAGAAAGCAACTAAAGAGGAGTCACATGCGGAGAAGATTGCTAAGGTCCTGTTTGCCTGGCTGAAAGAGAGGGGTTATGATAAGACCTTGTTGGCCATTGGAGGAGACTCAACAAATGTCAACACTGGTGTGAAAGCTGGAGTAATGCGGAAGCTGGAGCTGCACCTGGGGAGAAAGCTGGTCTGGTTGGTGTGCAACCTGCACACTGTTGAACTTCCCCTGCGCCATCTCATTGTTGACCTTGATGGCCCTACTCTGTCAGACAAAAAATTATCCGGGCCAATAGGAAAGCTCCTTGATTCTGCCACAGACTTTGATATCAATCCAAACTTCACCCGAATCTCTGTTGGCCCTCCACTGATCAAGCTTCCTGACAAGGTCATTCAAGATCTTTCACCTGATCAATACTATGGCTATAAAATTGTCTGTGCAGTCAGGGATGGAGTACTTCCTGCAGGGCTGGCTCTGTTAGAGATAGGACCAGTAAACCACAGCCGCTGGCTCACCACAGCGAACAGACTTCTCAGGCTCTGGGTGTCAAAGCACGGACTTAAGGAAAGAACCTGAAGATTCTGCAATTCATTGTGGAATTCATCATTGGAGTGTATTACCCATGTTGGTTCAACGTGAACGTCAAGCACTCCTGGATCGAAGGGCCTAGGCACATCCTCTTTCAGCTGGACTGCCTCAAGTCCCAGAGAAAGGAGGTGCTGGATATTGTGATGCCAACTGTGAGAAGATCTGCTTGGTATGCCCACAGTGAAGTCATCCTCCAAACACTACTCTGCTCTGAGGATCAGAAGGAGAGGATTGAAGGGGTGGAGAGAATCTTGGCCATCAGGGGAGAGGGGGACCCGGACACTCAGCTGGGGGACTCCTCTGTTAGGAGCAGAAGGACACCTGACATCAATTGTGATGCTTCCAGCATCGGTGACTTGATCAGCTGGTCAGAAGGTGTGTCAGAGCCACCTCTCACCTGCTCTCTAAGCACCTCAGAGGTGAAAAACTTCATCAACACCCCATGGAGGTGCGCAACTGGCCTTGCCACACACAAAGCATTGAGAGGGTTGTTAAAATGGTGACTGAGGTTTCTGCTAAGTACTTCTCACAGGAAAAGAGGGATGGAGGGATCAGGGCTCAGGAGACCAGCAGGAAGCTGATGTCCAAGTCTGAGTCAAAGCAGGATTTGTGCAACCTGGCAAAGTTCAAGATGTCAGGAGAATGATCTTTGTAATTATATCCAGTGATATACATGCAGTTCACCTATTAATAAATATATGTAAAGTTGATTTGGCCTTGTCAATATAAATGATTTACCTTATATCTTTTAATATATTATAAAGGGGTTCAAAAGGGTAAAATTGGCAATTTAGAAATACAAAATGATGAGGTTAGAGTTATCCTATCCAAAAAATAAGCTCATATTTGAATTCCCCATGTAAAAACACATAATTTAGACACCCCTGATGGTAGGATTTCCTTCAGATTCATGTTGTCACCTGAGTACGACCCGCCCTAAATTGACGCGGGTATCCTCCCTGGTGAACACTCCCGCAAAGTACTCATTAAGCACATTAGCGATATCCGCGTCGGAGGTCCGCAGAACGCCGCTTCGGTCCTTTAGTGGACCTATCATGCTTCTAATGGGCTTTCTACTATTAACATAACTGAAGAACTCCTTAGGGTTCCCCTTGTAGAGGCTTGCCACCCGTAGTTCTTCGTTACGTTTCGCTAGTCTAACCTTTGCCTTCACTTCCCTACACAGGCGGACATACGCTTCAGTGTTCTCGTGGGAACGATTGGCCTTCGCCCTCCTATACGCTACTTTCCTATTTCGGATAGCCAAAGCGATGTCACGATTGAACCACTTAGGCTGCGTTGAAGCAGGTGTGACCGGTTTTGAGGGTATGGCAGCAGACTGCAGCACCATAAACTCGTCCCGGAATGCACTCCACACCCGCTCAACATCGCCGCCGACCTCTAACCCCATCTCACCTACGCTATCCCTGAGGCTAACAAAGTCCGCCCGCCGGAGATCGAGCTTACTGCCTCTCGAGTTACTACGCTTCACCCGAGGGACGCGCACACGGAACCTAATCAGACCGTGATCACTCCCGCCCAACGATTCGTCAACGGTGAGGTCAGTGACGAGGTTGTCTTCGGTCGTGAATACTATGTCTAGAACGCTTTCGCCTCGTGTAGGCTCGTTGACCCACTGAGTGAGGAAGTTCTCATCAGCAAAGACAACTAGCCTCCTCCCTTCAGCATCAGCAGTCCTGTCTTCCCACTTATGCCGCGACAGTTGAAGTCTCCTAAAACTACACACACCCTATCACCTAGCAGGCTACTGAGTTCGGTGTACAGGGCTGTATCCTCCTCGAGGAGGAGATGCGGAGGTCTGTACACCAAGATTAACCTATAGTTCGTCCCCCCCACGTTCAGGTCGACACCAAGCAGCTCCCGTTCCGATCGGAACTGGCAGTCAACCGGACTCAACGTGTCCCTGACGTATATTAGTACCCCACCCCCCTCCCCACGGGTCCGGTCTTTGCGAAACATTCTATACCCGGGAATTTCGAACTCCCCAACGTAGTCCCTACGATCAGTATGAATCCAGGACTCGGTGATAGCAACGATATCCTGGTATTCTGATGCTAAGAGCGCCCGTAGCTCGCAAAACTTGTTCTAATTGACCTAGCATTAAAAAGCATTGCACGGAGGGAGCCTTCCCTATTCTGACCGCCCCCTAGCACGACCCGTTTCCCGAACAGCCAGGGCTGTCGGGAGTTGAAGAGCCCCTCACTAACGAGGGGGCAACTTCCGCAGGAGACTGAGCCCCCTCCAACGTAGGAGGAGGGTCACCCACCTGTACTTCGACGCACCCTTCAGTTGAAGGTACGTCCGCCACCGGCTCATCCTCATCTCTCCCCGGTGGGGGCCCATCATCTCTCCCCGGACTCGACCTCACCATTCTGTATAGGTGCCGGTCGAGCAGCGCGCCTAGCACACCTTTACCCTTGTTATTGAGGTGGACACCATCCCTCTGGTAAAGGTCCCACCTACCCGAAAATGCATCGAAGGGGTCAATAAACTTCACGCCCAGCGTGAGAGAGAGAGAGAGAGAGAGAGAGAGAGAGAGAGAGACACACACACACACACAGAGAGACAGAGAGACACACAGAGAGGCACACAGAGAGACAGAGACAGACACACACACAGAGAGACAGAGACACACACAGAGAGACAGAGACACACACAGAGAGCTTTTAAATCACACCTTTTAAATGGTTTGTGGGTAAGGGCTTCACGTATGTTATTTTAGTCCAGGGTAGTTTATGTGGAGGTGTTAACGTAACTTGCACTTGGGACTGTTAATTGTAAGACAACTACCATAGCTGGGACTGAGACACGTTATCCCCATACTCTATATATATCTATATACAGTATGTCTCTGTATATAAATAGATAGAGTGATTAACACAATGATGATGTGGACGTCATTAATGGGGTTAGAGCAATTATGTGCACCAATCCGAACACACCTCCGCTGCCATAAGGACCGCCCATTTTATACCTAACAGACTAGCTTGGGACGAGACAGAGGCGCGAGACTTCTTGTAAGCACTGTACATGCACCACATAGAAATTTGATCCCCACGACGTGTTTCGCGTTTGAGACAAGAGTTATTTCCCTATCATTCCAATTCATGCAGATAAAGTCGTTTAGTCGTTGGCAGAAAGCACATCTAATCGCTAAGTTTTCCGTTGTTACTAGATTGCACAAATTACAGATTAAGTGAGAATTTGGACCCATAGCCATGCTATTCCTTAATTAGCGTAGAAAGAAATACCCACACAAATTCTTTATTTATTTTTATTTTTATTTCTGTTTCTTTCCTTTCAATGGTCGAGGGTATTTCGAGGGTTTTCTGACCTTTGCGTTTTCTGACCTTTTTCCTGCCTTGTTTCAAACTTTCTCGAATGCCAACCGTATTTCGTTTTGAATATATACGTTAAAACTGGTGATAAATTATGTAAACTGTATTGCACTTTCTTAATTTTAATGAATTTCACTTTATAATTTATATGCACGGATTCACTGACATTTTATACACTTTCGGGTGCAAACAGAATAAACCGCCGAGTAGATTATTCCCTTCTAATTTGGGTGTTAAATAGAGAGAGCAAAACAGCACGTCCATTCACCACAGGGTACAAGGAAGTATAAGTGTGTATATATATATATACACACTAGAACGCCCTCTGCGCCTTGCGCTACAAAAGTCCCCTGAAACAGCCTTGGGAGGGAGAGGGGGGAAATTAGGATGGGCGGGTGTGTTACTAAAACCTTCCTTGATTCTTCCTTATATTAATATGTACACTGAATTTGGTGCAGATTACCCTAGTCATAAACGAACATAAAACATCAGATATAGACAGACAGACACGCATACATCATCATCCCCTACACACACACACACACACACACACACACACACACACACATATATATATTATATATATATATATATATAGGGTGTCATGAAATGATTGCCCCCCCCCTGTACAGCAAAAAAAAGAGATAGATAAAACCGGCGAGACCACTTGAAAGAGCGTTAAAATCTGAATAAAAACCATTATATTCTATTCTTGTGATTTTAATTCTTACCATTTTTTTCCCCACAGAAACCATGGCATCATCTATTTTGAACGATTCAGAGAAAAAGCGAGTTCTTGACCGCATTCGAGCTGTCACATTTCGTGAAGCAAAGGAAGCTGGTGCAACTTTCATAACTCGACACTGGGTGGCTGAGAGATTAAAAAGATCAGAAGACTTTGTCAAAAGGAATTGGAATAAGAATCCTGAAGATTGTGAAACAGAATTTCAAGGAGGAAGACCGGAGAAATTATCTCAAGAATCGAAAGATATTGTGCTTGCTGCATCACGGCGCCGAAAGAAGAGCTGCTCTGAGGTAGCGAAAGAGATACTTATCCGTCGTGGTAAGATAGTCAATCGGCAACTTGTGCATCAATTTCGAGTTCGCCAAGGCTTGAGTGCTTGGCATGAAATAGCTAAGCCACGGAAGAGTGATGTTAATATTGAAGATCGGCTATGGTTTTGTTATTATCTTGAGGAATGGACGGAAGACGATTTCCTTCACTTGGTTGTCAGCGATGAATTCTTCGTTTATGTCTCCAGAAAACCAAATTTTCAGAATGATCGGGTTTGGGCAACAACTCCTGATGAAGTCCCAGACGACCAGAAGTATCGAGAAATAGTAAAAAATCCAGCATGTGTGGGTGTTTTCATATGTTCTCTATTCGGAAGCTCATCTGGGTTATCAAACCAAGAGGACCAGTTGGGATGGGCCTTATTTTCGAAATGTAATTTTAGCCCAACATGTAATTCCGTTTTTGAAAGACCCCGAGTGTGTTTTGGATGTTGAACAGGCAACCTTTCTTCACGACAAAGCCCCCTGTATGAAAGCACTTGCGACTCAACAACTGCTTAAGGACAATAACATTGATTTTTTCGGAAATAATGAATGGCCTGGCAATTCTCCCGATCTTAATGTCTGTGAACATGTCGGATCCTTCATGAAGGATCGGGTGGAGTCCTTAATGCTGGAACAACCCATTCAGAATCGGTATTCAACAGAAATTATGACTGCAAAGATCAACGAAGTCCTTGAAGAAATGAGTCATGATACCGATCTCTTTGAGACACTTCTGGGATCATACCCCCGTCGATTAATGGCCGTCAGAGCTGCAAATGGGGGCAACACCCGATATTAAAACAAGTGTTTTTTATTCAAATTAAACGCTCTTTCGCGTGGTTTTGTCTGTTTTTTTCTATTCCTTTCAGTTTCTTCTGTACAGGGGGGGGCAATCATTTCCTGACACCCTTAGTATATGAATTGTCATTGTATTAATAATATTTGCCAATAAGCCTTTTCATTTTCATTTTCATATACAGTATATATATATATATATATATATATATATATATATATATATATATATATATAACTTAATTGATTGGAAAATGCGGAGAAAGTTCTTGTCATAAACTGTAATGCTTCATGAGCACCAAGTCGAATTGTGACAAGTGGGACAAAATGAGAATGACACATTTTCATTCCATCCTCCAAAATATAATTCAATAACGGACATTTTTAGAACTTATTTCTCACGATTTTTGGCTTGCTTCTTTTAGCTATATTCAATAAGATTGTTCCATTCACTCAAATGTTGATAGTGTATATCTATATATATATATATATATATGAAAATTATTTCACGAAAGTGACACGTGAAAAATATTTATGATGAATAAAACCACGAAGGGAAAAGAAACACAAAGTGGTGCTGAAGCGCTTTCGTCTAATGACATTCCTGAGGATGTCATTAGACGAAAGCGCTTGAGCACCACTTTGTGTTTCTTTTCCCTTCGTGGTTTTATTCATATATATATATATATATATAAAGTGGTTGGCAGATAAATGGGTACCCTAGGTGGCCTAGTGGTTAAGGCTCTGGGCTGCTGATGGGGCGTGGTTCGGATTCCATGTTAAACTGTAGGTCTAAGGTGGAGTGAAAAGCTTGACCTTCGTCAGAATGAACAATTCGGGCGGAAGCTAACCAAAGGTTATTATTATAAATAAAATAAATTGATAATTATATAGGTGAATACAGAGAGGGATACATGAATGAATAAATGGTGTACGTCGTTCGTCGAATATCTGTATCTGTACAGGGGGTCGACAAAAGTAAATAGACATCGGTTTTTTCCATACTTTTTTATTTGATAATAAAAGTTAATAATAACAGATGTAGTGAATGTATATATGTAGAAAAGTGTTGCTTTCCCCTTTGCAGTATGTAAAGCTGACACGTTCTGTCATTTTATTGATGAGTTTTTCCATTTGTTCTCGAAGACACCCATCGTGGTGTCTGTTTACTTTCGTCAACTTTGTATGTTATTATTTTATCAAAATATTATACAGTATGAACCATGTGAAACGCGGGTGACTCACTGAAATACATACGTTTAGTTAATCATATGATGAGAGGCTTTTCCATTAGCATCAATATCTGATACACGTCGTCCGGTTCGCTACCCACTTGAGCTGCTCGTTACTCAACTTCAACTTCTCCTTCGCCGCATGAATTCCTTCGGGGACTGTTTTTGGGTTCGCCTGCGGGACCAACACCTTGAACCAGCCAAACACTGCAGCATCGAGCAGCATAGAGTTAGAACTGTTGGGGGATATTCATTGACATGTTTTACGACGAGCGGTAGCAAGTCTGGGCTCTTGTAGCCTGTTCTTTGGGCCCAACAACGAAGACCATCTTGACAAAACACATTCTCGAGGATCAACTTGTCAGGTTTGCGTTCTTCCATGAATGGGAATCGTCTTCTGGAGGTCCCCCATCAAAACTTCGCACGTTTCGCTAACGTCACAACCACCAAAAAGTATCATGTTTTGAAATCCTGAGTTTTCAGAAATGAGCTCGCAAAACATACAAACACGATACCGTTCCAAAACGTGTTTCATTTAATCGAAATTTATACCCCACTTGGAGTATTCTGAGAAAGTTTGAAAGTAAATTTCCAACAAAAACTATGGTCATCCAATTTACTTGCGCTTCTTATGGTTTATACTGTACAGTGTTGTATTATATGTTCCACCTCTCTATATAGAGAGAGGGGGAAGTTAGTTTCTTAACTGGTATTAGGCGGCGTGCGGACAATATGAAAAAGTTATTTCTTCTAAAGTTTTGTTCGCATCATTAATATTAATTAAATAAATATCACTGAAGTTCATTTATTCAAAACTTTTTCATCGTCTTCAAATAATTTTGATTTTGTGAAGTCCTAAAACTAAGTAAAGACGTAGTAAAACCCAAATACAAGCGAAGTCTCGCAAATAAATTGAGGAAACGTGAAGAAGTTCACTTATTCACGAAAAACCTTTGGCAAAAAGTCGTTCTGAATTTTGGACGGTCATCGTGGGACACCTATTCTGTTTGGGGACCTCGCTGTAGCGCGTCTCAGTTTGTTTTCACTGCATTGCTTCTCTATTTTCTGGACTTCACAAAATAAAGAAATAATGAGATTGCGAGTATCGATGTGTGACATCGTTTCAACTGTTCAAAAGTTCGCTGTCGCGATTCTTATCTGGTACTACGGCAGTTTAGGACTTCATAAAATCGATGTTTTTTGGAAAAGATAAAAATAAAAGATTGTATAAATGAATTTCAGCGAAATTTAAACCAGGAAAGTTCAATGCAAATTATTATTATTATTATTATTATTATTATTATTCTTATTATTATTCTATTGATAGTAGAATTAGTAGTATATTTGGAACAACGGAAAGGGGGTGGGGGTACCAGTGCCAAATGAGGGGGGAAGGGAGAGGGGGGATAAGATAAAAGGGTTGGGTAGACTGATAAGAAAAAATAATAAAACATATATATGTGACGTCATACGGTACAATAAACTTTAGCGCCAACTATTTTAAAAGAAATATATATATATCTGACGTCATACTATGAACTTTAGCGGTCACCATTCAACTCTGTCTTAGGCATAACAGTGATATTATATCATCGGGAGTCGAGCCCCGCAACTTCAATTTCTATAGTACAATAAAACGTTATTGCATAACTTAACCTCATTTTGCGCACTACTAAGAATAACCTAATCTAACCTACTTCTTATGCACCATTTATCTCCTGACTTTAGCAGGAACCGTTTTTTAATAGATAATTTATTTTTTTCAAAGTGCACCTAACTTAATCTATTGTATGGTCGAACCCTTCTACAACGTCCCCCCTTACTTGTTAAGAAAAATATACCTTCCTTTCAACTTTTCAAGTGTTCCGTGCGATGATTCCTCATTTCACGAAGGTCAAGCTTGTCGCCCCTCTTCTGGAGTTGACCCAGTGAATGAAGTAGGGAGTTGGTTTCTTGTACTTCACCTCACATAACCAGGTACCCCCGGCTCATCTGGGATTGTTTTGAGCCAGACGTCTAATCTTTTAATCTTTTAAAGATGTCCAACGCAACACCACTCGTGTTTCTTAGTTCCTTGGGCAGCTGGTTAAACAGTCTTGGTCCTCTCACAACAAACTATTTTCCTTTAGGGTTGATTAGACTCCTCGCTCAGAACAATCCCAGATGAGCCTTTAGTACCTGACTATGTGAGGTGGAGAGTACAAGAAACCAACTCCCTACTTCACCAGACCAACTCGAGAGGAGGGGCAACAAGCTTGATCGTGAAATGAGGAATCATCGCACGGAACATTTGAAAGATTGAAAAGTATATATGTATATATATATATATATATATATATATATATATATATATATGACCTAGTGGTTTCTATTTGCACACCCTCTCACTAAATGCTTTTCGTGGCGTTGCTTCACCCACTCGATATTCTTCCTTTTATCTCTCTGGTCACAGGTGTGTAAATATACTCCATACCCTGATAAGGGGCCAATACACAAAGTGAATCATTGAAATATAATGTAATAAATTCTCAAAAAAGTTATTCTCTCTCTCTCTCTCTCTCTCTCTCTCTCTTATGTACAGCTGGCTTATATATTCTCCTCTTTCCTGCAGAATTTCCTTGGCTACTTTTACGTAATCAAGTTAAAAAGATTAAAATAAATTTGAAAAGCAGAAAACAACCTAAAGCCCGCCCGCTGCCCCACCCACGACCGCGCCCGCCCGACCGCGTTCCCGAAGTAATTGGATCACCTGAAGATCAGGGACCCCAGCCTTCGTTAGTTAGCTTTATAAGGCTAACTAACGAAAATATCACGACAACCTAACCAATCGTTAGGTCAACTGTATGCCTTTGACGATTGGTTAGGTTAAGTCGTGATATTTTCGTTAGTAAGCCTTATAAGGCTAACTAACGAAGACTGAGGGCCCTGATCTTCAGATGATTCAAGTAATTAAGCTCAGTCACGTTCTCTATTTGTCCCTTATAAGTTACAACAAAAAAAAGTATTCGCAACGTCTTTCTCTAAAATCATCTTCATCCATCAAAACAAATTCAGAGTTCTTGTGTACGATTTCTCTGTGTGCATAACCTAATTGGCGAACTAGTTTATATATTTTCTTTCCTGTAAAACGTTCTTGATTACTTTTCCAGAGTCAAGGTATTTTTTCAACCTTTTTCCGTCTCACCTCTGTCGGGGAGGGAGGAGAACCTTATGTTTTTCTATCTAGTTTACTGCTACTACTAGAATAATTTTTAAAAATGGGATCACCTGAAGATCAGGGCCCCCAGCCTTCTTTAGTTAGCCTTATAAGGCTAACTAACGAAAATATCACGACTTAACCTAACCAATCGTCAAGGACGTACAGTTGATCTAACGATTGGTTAGGTTACGTCGTGATATTTTCGCTGGGGGCCCTGATCTTCAGGTGATCCAAAAAATGCACTAGTTTAATAACAGGAATCTACCTGAGCGCACCAAAAGGTCTTTGAGGCTTCCACTTGTCCTTTCACTTCTCTCTCTCTCTCTCTCTCTCTCTCTCTCTCTCTCGTGGTTTTAAATATTACCTGCTTAATTACATTGGTTTCCCTCATCAAGCAATACAACACTCTATATACATTTTGGAATTATTTTGTATCAAAATTCTTTATACTTTTTTATATTGAGATTCAGCAAATTCAGATTTCTTCAATGTTTTCACATACCAAATTAATAGTTTAAGAGGAAGAAACAGTTTCAGACTACTGCTCTGCTCACAAATTCATTCAGGGAACAATGACTGCCTACGATGTCATCCGATCTTTTTTTCCACCAAGTACAAATAAAATAAAAGTTCAAATATGAAAATCTTTTATACAAATGAAGAATATTGTATGAGAAACGTAAAATGAAAACTAAACGAGAGAGAACTTTTAGTAAAAGCAATATGTGTCAGGTAAAATTCAAACCTCTTCGCTGCACTTTGTAAGTGTTCTTAAGCTTTGAGTTCATATTTGAACATGAGTAGATAAATAGAGATATATCCAGTATTTATTAAACTAAAGTTCATACGACGTTTCTCACACGCACACACACACACACACACACACACACACACACACACACACACCTCGTTAACCTCGTAGCAGTTGCTCGCTGAAGTTCCGTGTGTTGGTCTCTCTTCACACGAAGGTCAAGCTGGTGGCCCCGCCTCAAGGCCTGGCTTGGTGGAGGAGTGAGTTGCTCTTTTGTGCTCTCCACCGCACATAGCCAGGTACACCCGGCTCATCTGGTACCGTCCTAAGCCAGGCATCTAGTCTTCTTTTGAAGACTTCAACTTTGACCCCTGTAACGTTTCTGAGGTCCTTCGGAAGCTGGTTAAAAAGTCTTGGTCCCCTGACAACCAAGCTATTTTCCTTCAGTGTTGAGGAGGTCCCTTGTCGGGCCTTTAATTTGGGAACACTACATATTCTGCCTTTCCTATTTTCCAGCGTTGTTTGGATGGTAATTGGGTTTAGTTTGAGGTTTGGTACCAACTTTTCGAACATTTTCCACATGTAGATTATGGTGTACCTCTCTCTTCTTCTTTCCAGGGCGTACAAATTTAGTTTACGTAGTCTTTCTCAGTAGTTGAGTTCTTTGCAGCCATCAATCTTAGCTGTGAAATGTCTCTGAGTTTCTTCTGGTTTATTAATTTCTTCCTTTTTTTATGGGGACGTCAAAACTGAGCAGTATTCAAGTTTTGGTATGATCAGTGTT
This sequence comes from Bathynomus jamesi, assembly GCA_023014485.1. NCBI lineage: Eukaryota > Metazoa > Arthropoda > Malacostraca > Isopoda > Cirolanidae > Bathynomus > Bathynomus jamesi. The sequence goes on along the minus strand of JAJOZX010005563.1, from coordinate 158,330 downwards.
TCAACAGGGGAATTATTTCTGTCTTGTCCCTTCTTTTGAACGTTCTTAGTACCTGTCCGCGACTTATTTTGCTTGTTTATCGCTATCTGATTTGTGTCTCGAATTTGGCATCATCGGTCATTATTACCTCCAAATCAATCGGTTTCGTGCTTCTCTGAATTTCCTGTCTATCTGGAGTATAATTTGCAATCTGTTTAAGTTCCTCATTTCTACCATATAGTACAGGATCTGGCCTAGAGTTCGTATAAATTTCTGGGTGCAGAGGTTTTGACGACTGATCTAGACTAATTTTGGGGCGTAGAATCCGAATTTTTGTATGCTATCGCACCAAATTGGTGCGAAAGTGGTCAAAAATGGCAAAATTTTATCAGTGTTTCGTATTTTTGTCATATTCTTGAGATGAAAAATTTTTTAAGGTCAATTTTTTGTTTGAGAATCTGTTTTTGTAACATACTGCTGCCTGAACCAAGAAAACTGACAAAAATGTCAAAAATAACAGCAAAAATAGTAAAAAATTAAGTAAATATTGGCCAAAAATCGCAAAAATTAAATTTTTGGCTATTTTTTGTGCATAAACTAGCTCTAACCAATCATATCGAACTAAATAGTCAAGAAATTACATATTAATAGCTCTACTCAAATTTCCTAACACAAACACATGTACAAATGTCTAAATTTTGGGTTACAATGATTAAAAATGGTTGTAGAATATTTGAAAAAATAGACAAAATATAAAAAATAGTGCTAATTTTATAAAACTCTTAGGTTTGCATGTTGTAAAAGACTGTGAGATAAGATTATGTATTATTTCTGATGATGAAGTTGACTGAAAATCTTGCAAAAGTGACAAAGAGTTTGGCAAGCAAGTACAATCTTCTCAAAATGGAATCCACCCAATCCGATAAACAAATTACTGAACAGATCTTTCTTCAGGAGCTGAATTTCCTTCGCAATTGCATAAACTCCTTCATCACACCACAGTGCACCGTATGGCTTATTCTGCTGCTTAAGCACGTCCTGAAAGTTAATCATTGTTGTAAAAATGGTATCAAATTCAGTTGCTTTGTATGGCAGTATGGGAGTGAACGCAGTAGTTGTAGGCTTCAAGCTATCTCCTACAAAAGGGCTTTTGACAGCAACAAAACTTGGAACAAAGTCATCATTATCAGTATTTGAGTTAGTTGAAGAGCCCTGTATTGTGGTTGTTTTATGTTTGTATCGCATCACAAACCACAGGAAATGGTCGAGATTAACAGTCTCTAGTAAATGATCGTTTGCCTTGTATTCAGAGACTTGGAAATCTTGACTTATTGTACCTCGTTCATGTCTTGGTCCAATCGAGGTAATTTCTTGACAAGGAAGAACGCTTTGTAATTTGTCAAGCCGGAGGGTTGACTCTGGAGCTTCACTGATCTTATTAGTATGCTGTTGTGTTGGTGCAGAGCTTAATGGAGCATTTTGGAATAAAACTAGCACCGTATCGTGTGTCGAACCAATTCCAGACAAGGTATTTTCCAAGGTGTCAAAATTATCCATTGCTGCTTGAATTGGATGGTTTTGATCAAATACTGGAGGAACTGGAACTCTATGTGAACCACATAAAGATATTGTACGTTTTGCTAGTGCAAAATTTATTTTGCGAACTTCTTGATATCCTACACAAATGCTCCGTTTGTTTGCAATTTCAATAAGATCTTTAGACTGTGACAGGTTATGTATAGTTTGAGCAAATCCGACATGCAATGGGGTGGGGCTCCAAACCATTATGAAGGATGTAAAACAACATCTGGAAGATAGTGTCACACTTCAGCATCAACTGATTGTTGCTATCTGATACATTCCGGGTGGAAAACAAATGCTGAAGAAATTCCATCCATATTGGAGGACGTTCATTTTGGAAGCGTTTTAAGGCTAGATCAAAATCGTTTGGATCACAATAGCTAGAGCGTAAACCAAAACTAAGTTTTTAACTCTTTCCTTAGGTCCTTAGGAACGTTTTCGACAGATGATTTCCGCAAAGTTTCAACAATTCTTGCACTCTCAATCTGGACAGAATAAACCATCTGGGATTTTGGTTTGTTGCTAGGATATGTAAAATAAATGATGTCCTTAAATTTGTCTATAAGCAGGCTCTTAACCAAATAGTTACTGATAGATTCATCCTGGTTCAGCTTTTTATTGATCTCTTGTCTCAAGTAGGTGACACTGTATCCACAGCTTGTGAAGTCTATTTTTGAGACTACATCATTAAACACTTCTTGAACCATGTCAGTAGAACCCATAACTTCATTTTCTTGCTGTCTGTTTTCCAAAATCTTCTCTATTCTGCGATCATAGGCTGCAAAATGCTTCTTTATACAATTATTATGATAGAATACATTTTTGTATTCGTTCAACATCGCTACTTTGGTAAAAACATCGTCTTGGAACAAGTGAGCATAACTCAATAACTTTTGGGCACGACCTGGAGTACATATCCGAAACAAATCATGGTCAATGTTTCCACCTTTCAGTTTGACTCGAGCTGAACCACAAAATACACACACTTTCATATCCTTGATATGCTGTGTTTTAATCCTTTTGCTTGAACTATTTTCTGGAGGAGTTAATGCTTCCCCTAAAGAGGAATCGGAGGGTTCAGATTCAGCATTTTTAGACTTCTGGCTACGTTCAACGAACTTTTTATATGTTGCATAGCACGAAGTGCTTTGATACTGGATATAAGGAGTCTGACTCTCAGTAAGAGCTTTCAAACGCTTGCTTCTGTCATCATTTGGGTACGCAGAAGCCAACTGAAGCAAATTTTTTATTCCATGTTCTTCGCTACTCAAATATTTCTCTCCACTTGGGCTTTTGTTCTTCTGGCACAAGATACATTTACCGAGGTTCGAGCTATGCTTCTTTTCTGGCACAAGTTGACATACATCATGAAAAATAAAATATACTAAGACTTCTTGCAATTGCAATTATAATAAACTGGTTCTATTCTATACATATAAAAATTCATTTGTAACACATTAGTCTTTATATTTATGTTTTAAATATTCAATTCGATTATTACTTACCATGATCTATCATCTGTTGAATCACATAATGAATACAGGGATCCTCAATTTGTAGCTACTACCACTATTAAACCTGAAACACAATAAATATGACTTAGTTACTCTAAAGAAATCAAATAGATCGATTCTATAAGAAGTTCAAGCATTTTACAACAACCAAGCCTAAGGATAACAAAATTAGTACTATTTTTTATATTTTGGCTATTTTTTCAAGTATTTTACAACCATTTTTATCGATTTATACCCGAAATTTAGACATTTGTGCATACTTTGTTTTAATAAATTCTTGCAGAGATATTAATATCTAATTTCTTGACTATTTAGTTCGATATGATTGGTTAGAGCTAGTTTATACACCAAAATAGGCAAAAATTTCATTTTTGCGATTTTTTGCCAATATTTACCTAATTTTTTACTATTTTTGCTGTTATTTTTTTACATTTTTGTCAGTTTTCTTGGTTCAGGCAGCAGTATGTTACAAAAACAGATTCTCAAACAAAAAATTGCCCCTAAAAAATTTTTCAACTCAAGAATATGACAAAAATACGAAAAACTGATTAAATTTTGCCATTTTTGCCAATTTTTTGCCATTTTGACCACTTTCGCACCAATTTGATGCGATGGCATAGAAAAATTCGGATTCTCCGCCCCAAAATTAGTCTAGATCAGTCGTCAAAACCTCTACACCCAGAAATTTATACGAACTCTGGGCCAGATCCTAGACTAATACCTCAAGATCTGAAATTTCTCGGTGTTAAATGTCATATTGCTGTCTTCTGATCATTTGTATACTTTGTTGGTGTCCCTCTGCAAGACCTCCACCTCATTTGCATCGCTGATTTTTCTGCTGATCTTTGTATCATCTGCAAAGGATGTTACTAACTGTTGCTGTTTACTTCACTGTCTATGTCTGTGGGGCTAGTACTGTACCTTGTGGTACTGAGCTGCGTACTCCTGATTCTGAGGATGACAGACCTTGAATTTTGACTACCTGTAGTCCTGTAGATCCATTTTTCCACTTTGCCTGTTATTCCCATATATTTCATCTTATATGCTATTATAATTTATCATGATCACAATTGTGAAAAGCTTTAGCAAAATCCATGTATATGACATCGTAGTTTTCATTGCCTTCCACTGCATCTAGGATATTGTTATAGTGCTCAATAAGTTGTGAAGGCATGATCTTCCTGATCGGAATCCGTACTGATTTTCGTTGAATCTTTCCAGTGTCTCCAAGAAATCAGATTTTCTTTCTAACTATTCTTTCAAATACTTTGGTGAGGTGGGACGTCAATAACACTGATCTATAGTTATTTGCTTAAGATCTGTCCCCTCCTTTATATATAGGGACAATGTTTGCTGTTTTCAAGGTGATCAGTATTTCTTCAGTGTCTAGGGATGTTCTCCATATCCAGTATAAGGGGGGTTCTAGGAAAGTTAATCGCCAACAATTCACTGCCCACAATTCATCGCTCATACATTTCACCGCAACACAATTCATCGCCCATACAATTCACCGAACATACATACATACATTTTATATATATATATATGTTGACCCCAACTAAATAAGAATGAATAAGAAAATGTTTGAAACAATATTTATTTACTAAAACCACAATAAAGAAATGTGTCAAATATTTATTTATTAAAACCATACTCAATAAAAAGTATTTGCGAAAATTATGTCTATTATCGTGGTTACTTTTTTCAAAGGTATTTAGGTCTAAGTCTATCTCTCTTGATCTTTTAACGAACCTTTGTTTACAAAAAAGTTGATTTGGTACTTACGTATTATCGGGACTACCAAACTGTTTATTATGTATTTTTGCTCCCGTCATTTTCGTTTAAACTAACGAAAATATCACAACTTAACCGAAACAATATTCAAGGGCGTACAGTTGACCTAACCGGGCATTCAATTAACCTAACCGGGCATTCAGTTGACCTAACCGGGCATTCAGTTGATCTAACCGGGCATTTTCCGTTTTATTTTGTCTAAAACACATTCTAATATGAAATATTATGAGCTATCCCTCTTATATATTCGACAATACAATGCTCTGAATCGCACAATTGCGATATTTTCTGTTTTTCTTTTGAGGTTCGTGGCCACCTATGTACTGTTCAATTCTGATTTCACTTAAAGTTTGTTCTTTCTTAAGGCACTCCAGAAATTTCCAAATATTTGGATGATGGGCAGCAATCTGTTCTTCTGGGCGATGAATTGTGGACGGTGAATTGTCGGCGATGATTTTTCCGGATACCGTATAAGGGTGTAGCTATTTCATTTTTACTGTTTTTAGTCAATAATGCGTTCCATTTGTCCGGACCTGCAGCTGAATGTGATTTCATTTGTCCTATAGCTCTCGATACATCTTCTGTGGTAAAGTCAAAGTTTGTTATACAATCTCCTTGCAATTTCTCTTCGAAGAATGCATCTATGTCAGGTATCGGTTTGTCACTTTTTAGGGTACTGAAGACTGATTCATACTGGGCTCTGTTTCAGATATTTCTTTTAGCTCGTCCGTTAGTGATCAGTCTTTCCTTGTGAACAGACGTGTTTTATCGAGTGTCCAGTGTTACCAATTGAATAAGTGGTTTTCGTCGAAGTCTTTAAAAAATAGTGTTTGGTGCATTCTTAACTAAATTACCTCGTGTTACCAATCATTCATTAACAAATATATTTCATTTATTGACTTTATTCATTACTATATTATTTGATTAAACCAAGGCTAGTGCAAGTGGCTTGCCTTGTTTGTTTTTCGAATCTATCAGAAAACGAGGTTTAATAAGGTTAATTTTGCCTTGTTTGCCTTGTTTGTTTTTCAAATCTATTAGAAAACGAGGTTTAATAAGGTTCATTTTGCCTTGCTACGGGCTCATGAAGTAGACTGCGGTCACCCTCCGTGGGAAAAAGGGAAAAAGAAAAGAAAAAAGTCGGTCGAATAGTGGACAGATATGTTTTATAATACTTTTTCTTTTACAGATCCTTCGTCGGTAGCTTAATTAAGTATATATTCATTTAGTATAAATTTGTGTTACAAGAACCTGTTTCTGCGTTTCAAGAACATTTTTGCGGGCTTGCGCAGGTGACAGCACAATAAGCACGCGGTAGATCTACGTTGTAATTTATTAATTTCCAAACGCTCGTTTTTTTTTTTTTTAATTAATAGCATGGCACCCCCGTCAAGTACTTGCAGTCGCTGTGAAGGGAAACTTGCCGCTTACGCGTTTACTTTGGCTAATAATAATGAACAGTTAGTTTGCAGGTGGTGCTCAAGCATGGAAGTCCTGAGGAACGAGTTAGAACGTGAGAGGGAGGCCAGAGTGAAGCTTGAAGAAAGGGTGATGCTCCTGACGGCAAAATTAGAATCCCTTGAGACTTCAGTTACGACCGATCCTGCCTCAGTTTCTACTAATATAAATAGTACTAATAGCCCTCTCTCTTCCCTTAGTTTCTCAACTCTTCGTTCAAGTGCGTAATGGAGCCCCATTGAGAAAACCTAAGACTTGTCTACCAGTAATAACAAACAATAAGTTTTCTGTTTTAGGTTTCGAAGATGCTGATGAACCGGAAATACGACTCGTTGGCGATTCCATTGTTCGAGGGCAGCTTGAAGACTTCTGTGGGAGGAACCCTAGTCGTAGGCATCGTTACTGCTACCCTGGTGCAAGGGTGAAGGATATACCTAATAGCGTTGACCATTTTACAGTCGGAACCTCTGAGGACACAACGTATGTTATTCATGTTGGTACTAATAACGTTTTAAATTCTAGATCGGAAGAGCTACTGGCAAGGTACAAGGACTTAATAGAGCGACTAAAGGAAAAAACTAATAAGATTGTTTTAACAGGTATACTTCCTCGAATTAAATCACTAGGCAACAAAGATTTTGTTACAGAAGACCAAATAGGTGCTCCTAGCTAATTTCGGTATGCTGATTTCAAATCTATAATTAGATTTTTTCTATCACGTCTAGATTTTGTGTAAAATGCAAATCACTTTTAGTAAAATTTTCTACCACGTCCAGATTTTGGTTTTAATCGGCTTAATGCCAGTAATATGAAACTTGCTTTTCAAGGTTAAAGCAATTTTTTTTGCCAACTATATACAAATTCGAACAATTTTGATAAATAAAATTTATCCCGAGTTGGCAACACTGAGTCAAGAGCATAGTAACGGGCAACGGCCCAACGGTCAGTCGCTACGTGACAGTCAAGCAGAACGGTTGTTGAAGCTCTCTGCTGATGAGCAAGTGACAGGTTGTGGTGACTTGTGTGTTTTTATAGCATTTGTTTTGTACTACGGTGTGTATTTCTTTTTATTTTGCACATCGTAATAATTACTTTCTACGTTTTTTCAGATATTGTATGGTAATTCAAAATGGCATCAAATAGACGTGCTTGTGTAAATCACCCAGACAACTTCTGCTTTGTCTGTGGACAATATACACCTAAGCCACAACGTAGAAACATAACAACAAAGATTAAACTTGCCTACAAGTGTTATTTTGACTGTAAGTTAGGAGACCAACAGAGGGACTGGGCACCACATATTTGCTGTGCACAGTGCAATGCAATGTTAATAGCTTGGATGAATGGTAAAAGAAAAGCTATGCCGTTCTCAGTCCCCATGGTTTGGCGTGAGCCGAAAAATCACTTCAATGATTGTTATTTTTGTTTGACAAAGATTGCTGGTTTCACAAAGAAAAACAAATCAAAGATCACGTACCCAAACTGCGAATCAGCAATGAAACCAGTACCACATGATGAAACAAATCCACCACCAGTTCCACCAGCAACGATAACAGACAGCAGTTCATCTGAAGATTCTGCTAGTGATATAGAAACAGGGAAAGATGGCATATATGTTCCAGATGCAAATATTTCCCCACATTTGTTAAGTCAAGCGGAGTTAAATGACTTAGTGCGCGATTTGGAATTACCAAAAGAAAAGGCAGAGTTGCTTGGTTCAAGACTTCAAGAATTTAATCTTCTCCAACCAAACACCAAAGTTTCCCATTTCCGCCATCGCCATTTGCAGTTTTCATCATTTTACTTACAGGAAGAAAACGTTTGTTTCTGCCACGATATCAGTGGTCTGATGCAAGGGATTGGCTGTCGCTATGATCCAAAAGAATGGAGACTGTTCATTGACTCTAGTAAAGCTAGCCTTAAAGCTGTATTACTGCACAACGGCAATGAAAAACCTTCAATACCTGTAGCACATGCCACTGGCCTTAATGAGACTTATGAATCGATGAAACTGCTGCTAAGACTCATCAAATATAAGGACCACACATGGAATATTTGTGGCGACCTTAAAGTTGTATCATTACTTCTTGGGTTACAGTTGGGCTACACAAAGCATATGTGCTTTTTGTGTCTATGGAACAGCAGAGATGACAAGAACCACTACAAAAAACATGATTGGCCATCTAGAACTGAACATGTTGTTGGTAAATACAATGTGAAACACCCAGCACTTATTGACCCTCAGAAAGTACATCTTCCACCACTTCACATTAAACTTGGCCTTATGAAAAATTTCGTGAAGGGTATGGATCATCAAGGTAGTGGTTTCCAATATTTAAAGGATAAATTCAAAGGAATATTGACAGATGCTAAGCTAGAAGCTGGAGTTTTCACTGGACCACAGATCCGCAGTGTCATCCACGACTCATCGTTTCCATCTAACCTAAATGAGAATGAACTAGGAGCATGGACATCTTTCGTTGAAGTTGTCAAAAATTTTCTTGGAAACCACAAAGCTGAAAACCACCGTAAACTCGTAGAAAACATGCTTAAATCTTATGAAATAATGGGATGCAGAATGTCTTTGAAAATTCATTTTTTACATTCTCATCTTGACTTCTTCCCGGCCAACCTTGGGGCTGTAAGTGACGAGCATGGTGAGCGCTTCCACCAACAGATCTCAGTTATGGAAAACAGATACCAAGGTAATTTCAACCCAAATATGATGGGAGATTATTGTTGGTTCCTGCAGAAGGAGAGCTCGTCATCCTACAAGCGACAAAGGAAGAGGACACACCAAAGTTTCACTTAAGAACAGGAATTTGCCTTTCAGTAGTAACAACAAAATACTAACGCGCTTTGGGTGGATGGTTGGGCGCAGGGGTGGTAACTCCGCCAGCGGAATTCCGCTGTCTGTCTTAAGCCAGAATAAAGGAGGAAAGACATCCCTGTTCACTAATTATTTAAGTATGCTTAACATAAAACGTGGCACGGAAAAGTAGCTTAGACGGCTTTCGTAATAGAAGCGGGTGAGAAAAAAAATGAAAAATAGGGGTTTTCGGTTACACAAAATCTGGACGTGATAGAGAAATTTTGATATCAGATCTGAAATCAGCATCAGCGCTTTAGTAGGAATCAGTAGTTCACGTGTCTGTAACAAAAAAAAAGTTGAAATTTGTTGCCTAGTGAATTATCCAACGTAGCAATTTCTACAGCAAGGCGACCTATATCAACAAAAACCTAAAGTCTCTTTACCAACAGGAAGGAGTGCATTTTGCGAATTTTTGGAACAATTTCTACGGCAGGAGGGACTTGTTCCTCGGAGATGAACTTCATCTTAATGACGTTGGAGCTGCGCGTTTAGGTAGACTATTTCATAATACTGTCTCTTCTCTTCAGGCTGCCGTAACTCGAACGGTCTCGGCGTAATTTCTTCAAATTTCCCTTGCGCTCGCGAAGTATCGCAATTACAAACAATTTGAAGGTTCTATCCTTAAATGCTCGTAACCTACGAAATAAAATAAACGAATTTTTTTCTTTAATTGCTTGTAATGACTATGATTTAATTGCGATAAATGAATCGTGGCTTAGCACTGAAACACGTGACTTTGTAGGGGAGTATCAAATTAGAGGTTATAGACTTCTTGTTAAAAACAGAATAGGTAGGCGAGGAGGCGGTGTTATGTTGTATATCAAAGATAATATTGCGAACGTTATAGAAGTAAAGCACACAATTCCAGAACCGATAGATTCGACTATAGCAGAACTTAAATTGAACGATTTCAAACTTCTTGTTGCGGTTATATATAGGCCCCCTAATCAAACAGCTGATACGGACGAAGCGTTATATCGTGAATTAAAGAGAACAATAGGTAGTGAGCAGGCCTTAGTTATGGGTGATTTTAATTGCGCCAACGTGAATTACGATACAATGCAGGGAGACACGGAAGGTAATTGTTTAGTTAATTTTCTCGAGGATAGCTTTCTTATTCAAAAGGTTGGGGAACCCACGAGGTTGGACAGTATTTTAGATTTAGTAATAACTACGGATGATAGGCTAATCACGGATCTTCAAGTAATAGAACCGTTGAGCAATAGCGATCACCATATGGTAGAGTTTGTCCTCTCAGTAAGTCACTCGAAACCAGCTAACTCGACTAAAATTCCTAACTTCCAGCACGCAGACTTTTGTAAATTTCGAAATGAATTGTCACACGTCAATTGGGAAAACGTAATGGGGATCTCCAACGCAAAACTAATGTGGGAATCGTTTGAAACAGTATTTAGGACTATAAATGAAGAATGTGTATCGTACAAAATTAAGCGTGCGAAAGTAAACAACAAGCCCTTGTGGTTTACTTCTAGAGTAGGAGACATTATAAAGAGTAGAGATAGGGCTTATTGGCTATATAAGTGCGATAAAGATAATCTGTTGTTACGAAACAACTACATATCTCTAAGGCGTGAAGCGAAAAGTGTAATAAAAAAGTTCAAGCGCGAATATGAAATCTCCATAGCTCGTGACGGCAAAGAAAACCCCAAGCGATTCTTTCAATACGTCAACAATAGGAATCCAGTAAAAAGTGTCTTGGGGCCGTTGAAAAATTTTAACGGAGGGCTAGTTTCTGAAAACAAGCAAATGTCTACCTTCCTAAACGAATTTTTTACGTCAGTTTTACTATGGAAGATGTAACGAATATCCCTACGGTCATAGACATAATACCTTTTGATAATGGTAATACTTTGGATAATATTGTGGTTAGTGAAAGGGAGGTAATGCGCTATATTGATAAAATGAAAATGCGTAAATCACCGGGGCCGGATTCCATATATCCCACACAACTAAAAGAATTAAAAAGAAACCATTGTTGTCGCTAACAAAGATTTTTAATGCGTCTATTTCTGAGGGGTGTGTATCAGATAATATTAAGTTAGCAAATGTAACACCTATTTTTAAGAAAGACGATAAAGGTGCGGCGGGAAATTATAGGCCAATCAGTTTAACGTCTGTTGTAGGTAAGCTACTGGAATCAATAATTAGGGATCGTATAGTCGAACACTTAGAATTGCATAACTTGATTAGAAATACGCAGCACGGTTTTAGGCGAAACAAATCTTGCTTAACTAATCTTTTAGAATTTTTTCAAAGCGTGGTTGAAGTTTACGATAGTCATCGGGCTGTTGATATAGTGTATTTAGATTTTCAAAAAGCGTTTGACACTGTATCGCACAAAAGACTCATTGAAAAAAACTAAGGCTCATGGAATCAGGGGTGTAGTAATAAATTGGATAGAAGAGTGGTTGCGAGGTAGGAAACAGAGGGTGGTCGTTGATGGAGCGGAATCGTGTTGGGCTAATGTAGCGAGCGGCGTTCCTCAGGGTTCTGTATTGGGTCCCTTGCTTTTTCTTATATATATTAACGATTTAGATGTCGGCCTAGTCAGTACAGTTTCAAAGTTTGCGGATGACACGAAGTTGGGTGGTAGGGCGATTAATGACGAAGATAGAGATAAAATCCAGGAAAATCTGAATAAAATCGTTGATTGGTCAGTCACATGGCAAATGAGATTTAACGTTGATAAGTGCAAAATTTTACATATAGGTTCGCGTAACGGTAATTTTGCGTATAGTATGTCAGGGAAGGAGTTAGCAAGCGTAGCGCAGGAAAAAGTTTTAGGAGTTATAGTCACTGGTGATTTAAAAGTAGCGAAACAAAGTACAGCAGCGGTCAATAAAGCGAACAAAATGCTAGGTTTTATAGCTCGGAATTTTGAGTACAAATCGCGCGATATTATTGTTCCGATATTATTTTCCTCTTTATAAATCATTAGTTTGACCCCATTTGGAGTACGCGATCCAATTTTGGAATCCGCATATGCGAGAAGATATACAGGGTGTCCCATAAGTTTGGCATCATAGCTGAAATTCATATTTTTCTATTTCTACAAACCATAATTCATATTTTTCTCTTTCTACAGGCCATAATGTCTGTGAGCAAGGAAGAACGAATCCAGATAATTCTACTCATAGGAAATCGGAGTCAAAGAGAGGTCGCTGCTGAATTTAACAGTCTGCATGCAGACCGCGAGCCAATAACACAGAGTTGTGTTAGCAGACTTGTTGCAAAGTTTAAGGAAACAGGATCCATAGAAAATAAACCACGCAGTGGACCTTCAAGGAGATCCACTGACGATGATACAGCGACTGCTATCCTGGCTCATTTTAACAGATGTCCCAATAAGTCTCTTCGGCGATTGTCCGCCGAGACAGGAGTGTCGTAAAGTAGCATCCATCGCATTCTTCAGGCTCACAAATGGCATCCACATAAACTTCAGATCCTACAGAAATTAAACGAAGATGATCCCGACCGGCGGATGGAATTTTGTGAATGGGCTACGGAACAATATGCTCGGGATGCTTTTTTTTATGGAAATGGTGAGGTAAATTGACAGAACACCCGCTACTGGTCTCAAAACAACCCTCACTGGTATACCTCTTCAAAGGAACAAGGTGCATCTCGGGTGATGGTATGGTGTGGCATTTGGAAGGATCGCATCACAGGCCCCCCCCTCTTTTTCGATGAACATGTCACTGGAGGCACCTACCTACGTATGCTCAAGGAAGAAGCATTTCCCAGTGTCTTGAACGAAGAAGGAAATTTCCCAACATGGTTCCAGCAAGACGGCGCTCCTGCACATTACAGCACCCAAGTAAGGGAATACCTGTACCAACAATTCCCTGGTCATTGGATAGGACGTCGAGGGCCCGTGGAATGGCCAGCTAGAAGCCCGGATCTCACGCCACTAGATTTTTATCTCTGGGGCCACTTGAAAGCTCTGGTATACGCAGAGAAAATTAGGAGTGTTGAACATTTGCGGCAGCGCATTATTGTGGGATGTAACACCATTACTCCTGACATCATTCACCGTGTGCTTGCTGACTGGGTATCACGTCTTAATTTGTGTATTGAAAACAATGGTGGACATAGTGAGCACGTTCTATAAATAAAAGCTTTTGTTTTGCCTTTTTTTATTATTTTTCCTATGATGCCGGACTTATGGGACACCCTTTAGACAAAATCGAAAGAGTTCAAAGACGAGCAACTAAGATGATTCCGTCGCTTAGGTCGAAGTCGTACGAAGATAGGCGTAAGGAGTTAAAACTGACTACACTCGAGACTAGGAGGCTAAGGGGTGATCTAATCCAGGTTTTGAAAATTATGAAAGGGTTCGATAACGTAGATAGAGAGCTTTTTCGAAATATCTCAATATAATAGGACTGGAAATAACGGGTGTAAGTTGACAAGTAGAAGGTTCGAGACAGCAGTTGCCAGAAACTTTTTTTACGCATAGAATAGTAAATAGCTGGGATAGTTTGCCGATAGAAGTAATTAGTAGCACGTCTATAAACATGTTTAAAAATCGATTAGACGCATATGTTGATAGATTGGGTATAGTTTAAGGTAGTAAAATTAAGGCCTTGTGGTTCGGAACCCACGTAAAATTGTAGGTCCCCTCCGCCACCACGGAGGACATGCACAATACACAATTACGAACACAATTAGGTAGACCAGTCATGAGTGGATCCTAGGGTCTTTGTTGGTCTGAAACATTATAGCATTATAACATTTCCTTTCCTTGAGGGCCCGATAGTAGCGCGCGTTTTTGTTTTCCTTTTCGCATAGCTGTAGAAGTATTTTGGATTTTCCTTTATTGGTTCTACCGCCTTTTTCTCTTCCCTCTCTGTACGGCCCTTAATCAGGGTTTGTATTTCCCTAGCGATACTCTGCAGTTTTTCTCGTATTCCTTTCCTGGCATTGTTATCTCCGCAACTAGCTTACTTCGCTTCTACTCTCGTTCGTTTGCGGAATATTCCTCTCTTTTGCCTCTCTAGCCAGTTCCTCTTTCCTTTTGGCTGTGCTTTCGGAGCATATTTTTCGAAAATTTTCAGCGTCTTCCAAGGTTGTCAGCATTTCTTCAGTTGTTTTATTCTTTAAAACTGTTCTCCACTCTATTTGGGCCATGTCTGATCTATGATTGCTTTCCAGTTTGTAGTCTTGAAGTTTAGGTTAAAAACCCCAAATTTGCTTCTTTCTTCAGTATGTGTATTGTTTTTAATGCCGTCACCATATTTGTTGATATCTCCATAAAGTTGTGGTCTGAGATAATAGTTGGGGTTATTTTTATATAAGCAATCAAGTTCGTGTTATTCGTGAATACCAGATCTTGGCAGTTATTTTTTTCTGGTATTTTTCCGTTATCTCCTGTGTCAACATAAACTCGTTTGTGAGAGCCATCAATATTTTTGCTTGCTCCTGGTCTTCTCTTGTACCCTCTTTGTCCTGGTATATATATATAATATATATATATATATATATATATATATATATATATATATATATATATATATATATATTTGAACAGAAGGACCAACACAACGGCAAACATTTTCATTTATTTTTGTACTTCAGACGTTTCGACAAATCTTTTGTCATCATCAGTGAATTAAGTCTTAAAACTTAAAACAAAAGTAAAAAGTGGTAATTTAATTTGAGGTAATTTAATTTGATTTTAATTTTTATAGTGATGAAATTTAAATGATTTTAATTTTGTATTGATGCAATTTTCATTTTGCTTTAAGGTTTTAATTTTAATGGTTTTAATATTGTATTGATGTAATTTTCACTTTTTACTTTTGTTTTAAGGTTTTAAGACTTAATTCACTGATGATGACAAAAGATTTGTCGAAACGTCTGAAGTACAAAAATAAATGAAAATGTTTGCCGTTGTGTTGGTCCTTCTGTTCATCTGTAAGCTCCGTTTCCCTAAGGAGAAGTCAATAGCTTTGATATATATATATATATATATATATATATATATATATATATATATATATATATATATATATTCCTATCCACCTTTTTGTATTTTATAAATGGGAAATTAAAGTCTCTGCAGAGTATTATATTAGGGGATGGAGGGTTTATGGCCTTTATTAAGTTTCTGATATCATCAATGGCATCCGAGAATTTTTCGGTTGGAGTGTTTGGAGGTTTATAGATGACTATCAGTATCTACAGATCTACAGAAGCTAAGGCTAACAAAGACCCTAAGATCCACTCTAGGCTTAGCCCGAGAGAAAGGAAAGAGTAGGGGGTTAAGAGATGAGAATAAGGGGTTAAGTAAGTAGCAACACCTATACTCGTGGGTTAACATTCATTCAGAAAAAAAGAAAAAAGACTCACCATCATCATCCGCCGGCCACTGCCGACAAGTCAGAAAAATAGTCGGAGAGAATAGGAAAGATTGCAGAACGGTCCTCTACTGCATAGGCACTGGCACCCTTACCCCTCTTCGGTTTTGCCAATATACTACTGAATTATACACGTTTCGTTTGTTCCAAATATACACAACTCCAGTAAAATGAGAACGCTTACAAACCATGCAATACATTCTTAATTCAAGAACAATACATTCTTAACTCAAAGCAGCACATTCTTCCAGCTGTTGCAGACCGATCCTCTACTCCATAGGGAGGTAGAGGATGCAGCCCACCAGGCTGGAAAGGCGTGAAAGATGAAAAAAGTAAAATAAGAACGCATCACAAACCATGCAACACATTCTTAACTCAAACACTATCATACCATGCAAACTACAGACATGCAATAAAGAGAGTTACAAACATGCAAATAAGGAGAGAGCAGGAAAAAAAGTATAAAGAATGACAAAAAGTTGGTTAATTTACTCAACAAACTACAACTAAATTCGTGTTAGTCTAATTTTTTTTTGTTGGCATATCACACGCTGGCATGTCACAAGCTGGCATTAGACGTCAACAGACTCATCCCGATTACCACTCCCAGAGCTCCTGTTGCCAATTGTTTTTTTTATTTTAAACAACGTTAATATTTTTAAAATGCCTATCTGGACGGTTTTTAAACACATTAACGCTGGTAGAGTTCACGACGGGCGCGGGAAGATTATTCCATTTATCAATTACTTTAAACGTAAAGAAGTTTTTAGCGATATTTGTAATGAAACGTCTGCCACGCAACTTAAATCCGTTATTACGAGTATTGCTATTATCGAAAGTGAACAGTTTGTAAAAATTTACGTTATCGATGTTATTAACGATTTTGAAAACTTCAATAAGCTCCCCCCTTAATCTCCTAGTTTCGAGTGAATGCAAGTCTAACTCTTTAATCCTATCTTCATAAGGCTTGTTGCGCAATGACGGAATTGGTTTCGTGGCACGACGCTGAACCCTTTCTAACCTATCAATATCCTTACGGAAATACGGGCACCAAAACTGAACGGCATATTCTAAATGAGGCCTGACTAGGGACTTGTAAAGGGGCAATATAATATCCTTCGATTTAAATTCGAAATTACGCGCTATGAAGCCTAACATCCTATTAGCTTTTGCGCGAGACTCCAGGCACT
Source organism: Bathynomus jamesi (assembly GCA_023014485.1). Classification (NCBI taxonomy): domain Eukaryota; kingdom Metazoa; phylum Arthropoda; class Malacostraca; order Isopoda; family Cirolanidae; genus Bathynomus; species Bathynomus jamesi. The sequence continues at coordinate 141,562 of JAJOZX010005563.1, read as the reverse complement.
GGTTCCTAACTTTTAAATCCTTAGATACGCGTACGCCTAAATCTACTTCCTCGTCAACGCTCGCTAACTCTCAATAATCCATCGTGTACGTGTAATTATTGTTACGAGAACCTATATGCAAAACTTTACATTTGTCTACGTTAAATTGCATCTGCTACTTATCCGTCCACTCCATAATCATATTTACATCGTCTTGGAGCCTATTTCTATCGTCCTCGTTAACAACCTTACCGCCTATTTTAGTATCGTCCGCGAATTTTGGCACGTTACTAGTCAATCCTACATGTATGTCGTTAATGTAAATTACGAATAGCAAAGGGCCTAACACTGAACCTTGTGGGACACCGCTACCTACATCCAACCACCCCGATTCCCTACCATTAACAACGACCCTCTGTCTCCTAGCACGAAGCCATTCCTCTAACCAGTTAGCTACCTGACCGCGTATACCGTGCGCTTTAACCTTCGCAATTAATCTTCTATGCGGAACTGTATCGAACGCCTTTTTAAAATCTAAATAAATAACGTCAGCCGCTCTATGCCTATCGTATTGGCGCACTATTTCGTTATAAAATTTTAACAAATTAGTTAAACAAGATCTATGGCGTCGAAACCCATGCTGACTACTATTAATCAAATCTCTACTTTCTAAGTGATCGATGATACGATCCCTAACGACGGATTCCAATAGTTTACCGACAATTGACGTTAAGCTAATGGGCCTATAATTGCTAGCTACTGTGCGGTCGCCATTTTTAAAAATGGGTGTGACGTTAGCTAATTTGAAGTCTTCAGAAATAATCCCCGTTTCGAGTGACTGATTAAAAATGTTCGTTAAGGGGCCTACAATAACGTCTTTCAAATCTTTCAAATGTCTGGGATAAAAAGCGTAAGGGCCTGGAGCCTTGCTAACTTTTAACCTATCGATATAATGCGCAATCTCACCCTCGTAAACAGTTATTTTATCCAAAATAGTCTCGCTACTAAATGGAACGATATCGTCCACGTCGGGGACATTATTTACGTCTTCTCCGGTAAAAACTGTCGCAAAAAAGTTATTGAAAATACCCGCCATCGCCTGAGCGTCAGAAGCCAAAGCGCCGTTAACATGCACTAGAGGGCCTATGTTATCTTTTATCGGCTTACGATTATTGACGTATTCAAAAACTTTTTTGGATCATGTTTACTATCCGCAGCTATAAATATCTCTAAATTACGCTTAGCATTGGATCATATGTAGAATTCGGACCCCCAGGTAACCCTAATGGAGAATACAGACCCCAACTTTCCCCTAATGTAGAATCCAGACCCCAACTTTCCCCTAATGTAGAATCCAGACCCAACTTTCCCCTAATGTATAGATTATAGAAGCCAGACCCCAAACGAATCGTATAAGGACATCAATAAACAATTTAAAGGTTCATAGAAAATTTTATTATTATTATCACAAATAAAGACCATTAAAATCACACAATTGTAAAATCTTATATCAAATGTAGAATTCGGACCCCAGCCTTCTTTAGTTAGCTTTATAGGGCTAACTAACGAAAATATCACAACCTAACCTAACCAATCGTTAGGTTAACTGTACGCCCTTGACGATTGGTTAGGTTAGGTCATGATATTTTCGTTAGTTAGCCTTATAAAGCTAAAACTGACTCGAATAGTTAAAGCGTAGCTTAAACATGGCCTCGGATGTTAAGGCAAATGTAGAAACTCAAATAGTTAAAGAGTAGCTTAAACAAGCCAAATGGAGAATACAGACCCCAACCTTCCGCTAATGTAGAATTCGGACCCCAACCTTGGTAGGGGTCCGAATTCTACATATGATCCTTAGCATTCCTAACTGATCTTTTAACCTGACGTCTAAGCTCGATATATCTATTAAAGTTAGCTGCCTTGCCATTGCGCTTATTAAGTCTATACGCTCTGTTTCGCTCGCTTATGAACTCGCCTATTTCCCTTGTCCACCACTTGGGCCTACCATGATTTCTACCGCGCTTGGGCCTACGAGGAATAAACTCCCTTTCAATATTCATAAAACTTTCTTTAAACGCCTCCCAATGCAAATTTGTGTCATTACCCATAAATAAGTTATCCCAGTCCACTACTCTCATCCTATCCGCAAAACTATCAAAATTAGCCCTACGAAAATCAGGGACTTCTATTACGTTACTATCCTTAGTGTTTTCTATCAATAACTTAAACCTAAGAATTTGATGATCACTACATCCTAAACTCTCGCCTACGTTTAGTTTTTCTATTTTCACTGCTTGGAGTTCCACAAAGCTGTTTGATTTACGTATTATTGTCTCTGTCATATGACCTTCATGTACAGTACATATATAGTACAGCCACCTTTACGTCTCGCTGTTCTATCATTCTTATTAAGTTGAAACCCTCTATATTTATCTCTTTCTTATCACTACAATGTTCGCAGTTTTCACAATGTCCTTGGCAATCTTTAAGATCTCTCTCTCTCTCTCTCTCTCTCTCTCTCTCTCTCTCTCTCTCTCTCTCTCTATATATATATATATATATATATATATATATATGAATAGAAACGACATAAGTATTAAGGAACGTTTCTGCAAACGAGGAGGAGAGATAACGAAATAATACTTAATACTTATGTCGTTTCTATTCATTTATATACTGCGCGGTCATTGCAGTTATTTTTGCATATATATATATATATATATATACAGTGCCGTACAAAAGTATGAGACCATTGTCAATCTGATAACTATTAGATAATCTGTCGTATGAAAATTGGTTTTGATACTAAAGTACACATTAACTAGAACCTCTGGCTCATATTAACGTATAACTAAGTTATTACTTAAGTATATAAAGTTGTATTAGCTGGATGACCCTCTAGTCTGCATAAATTGGACTTAAGGGTTGATTTATTATATTACTTATAACCCATGTGTTTAAAGATCTAGCGAACTATTGATGATGGATCTGCAGTAAATGCTCCTAAGCTATTGTTATATCAATATTTACAATTAAAAGTATTGACATATTCACTTAAATTCTGAAAAACAAATTTATCTAAAACGTTTCTCATTATAATCCTAATTCATCTGTTTTTTTCTTTCACAGGCTTAAGAAATGACGAAAGGTACAATTTCTGATGAGATTAGAGATAACATAATACATTTGCATGGTGAGGGACTTATAAGGCTAACTAACGAAAATATCACGACTTAACCTAACCAATCGTTATGTCAGCGGTACGCCCTTGACGAATGGTTCGGTTAAATCGTGATATTTTCATTAGTTAGCCTTATAAGGCTAACTAACGAAGGCTGGTGGCCCTGATGTTCAGGTGATCCATTTTTTATTATCAGGCTCCCCCGCCCTCTTATCTTACCATCCCCTACCTCATCCCTCCTTTGAGAGATTAAAATTTTGCCTTTTTCACTTTTCCTCTCTTTTCCCCCTCTTGGCACTGGCACCCTTACCCCCTCTTCGGTTTTGCCAATATACTACTGAATTATACACGTTTCGTTTGTTCCAAATATACACAACTCCAGTATCGCATCTCTTTATTTTCTCTTTGTAGCTCTACATTAAAAAAAAAGTTGTATACTTGAAAGCAAGAATAAACGATGCTCTTAATACAAAATCGAGAAAATAAAATAACACGTCTGAGATTACGCTGTTCGTAAAGGTCACAGGAATAAAACGGGCGAAATTTTTATTTATTGTACTGAACACGAAACATTAAAGCGTTCAGACAAATTGGATCCTTTTTAATATTGAGAAAATTAACGTTGAAAATTTGCTTCCACCTTCAAATATGATGGAAACAAATGACTATAATTTTTTGTTATTTTTCTTTTACGAATCTTTTGTTATATACGCCTCCCCTAATCTTAAAATTTGTCTTCAGCCCTTAACATGGAATTTTATGCAGCCTTTCCAAAACCTCTTGATTTATATTACTTAATTTCCTGTTCATTCACCACCTATTTACTAATTACGTATGAATCGTCACCTCTCACGCATCTTATCATTTTGTACGTAACCCTGTACATAATAAACGAACTTTTATCCCATCTTTCAGTTATGATTTCCATTTCAGCTAATGAATGATTGATTAGCAATTTCCAGTGTTTTCCTCGTATTCTTTTCAGCTTCACTTGAACTTAGGTTTTCTCCCATTTACAACATTTTATTATAACATTTTAAGTACATTCTAAATTTGATCCTTTAGTACAACTTTAAGTAATACATGCAAAATGTTTGTTTAGCTATACTCTTGGCACCTAGTGCCTGTTTTATATATGTACATATATAGATATAGAGTGTATCGATAAACTCATCTACTGTATATATGCCTATATGTAAAATAATGGAAATACAATAGATGTACAGTGTCCACAAAGTCCCTTTGCGGTGAAATTACAGCATATCTGTATGTTGCCCTTGTTTTTCATGCAAAGGGACTTTGTGGCCACCCTATACTTCAGGTGCCAAGAGTCCAATTAGGTAAATTTTCACGTAATCACATAGTCCGAAGGGGCAGAAATACAATGTACCGTATTCTGTAGTTATTCTTAATTAACATTAGCTAGTTTTACTTTATTATATCACACCCATAGTACATGCATCCAGCCATCGCTACTCTTAGTAGTAAATAATATTTGTTTATTTATTTACGTTTAATATAAGATTAACCTTACTCCTACTGTTTTAGAAAGAGTACCTCTGAGTGGGTGATAAAGTCATATCAACCAATCACGGCAAGCCATACACGGTTCGTTGAAAATTATCTACCGTCTAAAATACCAAGTGTAATTTTATCACAAAAGAATGACTATAATAAATAAAAATCCTCACGTCATATTCCTGCAATAAAAAGGCTTTTTTAACGTCCTCAAGTTACGTTACAATAAAACATAACTTAATTCTTTGGTCTTTGCCCTTATGCATACCATCTTACAACAGTTATTATGGTGGCTTGTTTTACATATATAATGCATTCTGTTATAGACGTAATGAATTAGCAATAGGAATTTCATGCGTCTTTGGTTTCAGGTTTCCCTACTACCATCTCACCCGCAGAAGCATCAATTCTGCCTTCCACGTCACAAAATTTATATACATACTGTATATATATATATATATATATATATATATATATATGTGTGTGTGTGTGTGTGTGTGTGTGTGTGTGTGTGTGTGTGTGTACATACACAAATGGATGCAACATTTGTACATTATAAATAGAACACTAGATAAATGGCGATCCTTCAGAATCCGGCCGTAAATTAATATAAAAAATAAATCGTTATTTGACGAATGGTTATTGCTTTTAATGCACTAAATTAGTTATAATTGTAAATTAAACATGGCAGGCAGACCTATAATCGAATGCCTGGTTAGGTCAACTGAATGCCCAGTTAGGTTAATTGAATGCCCAGTTAGATCAACTGGACACCCTTGACGATTGGTTAGGTTAAGTCATGATATTTTCGTTTAAACTAACGAAAATATCATGACAACCTAACCAATCGTCAAGGGCGTAGAGTTGACCTAACCAGGCAGTCAATAATTTCTACGTAGGTTTCGATTAATTTTAAGCAACTTTTACCAAAAATGTGTTAGTTATAGCTACCACATATACTAGTGGCACTCACTATATTTTGCCCCACCCTTTTTTATTAGCTAAATAATAGGCCATGGGGCTGAAATGTCTTTTGGGCCGTAAGTTTGAACTTTCTGCGCTTGACATAACCAGATTTTTCCAGTTTGAACCTCCCCTCCTTGTATAAAACCGATGGTTAACGCAGTTTCGAAAATGGCGTCTGACAGTGATGTGCGTCATAAACAGAGAGCTGTTATCGAGTTCTTAACCGCAGAGAAGGAAACAGTTGGAAATATTCACAAACGTCTACAAAACGTTTACGGAATTGTTGTTGTTGATCGAAGAACAGTTGGACGCTGGTCTAAACGAGAGAGAGAGAGAGAGAGAGAGAGAGAGAGAGAGTTACAAGGAAAAGAAGTACCTCAAAAGGCCTTGCGGCCCATACCAAGGAGGTACCAATGGCAACAGTGCCAGGGAAAATTTTCTACACACTCAAATAGTGTGCAAGATTTGGTCTAACTTTTTCTTGAAATGATCCACAGAGGAACTGTTCACAACTTCTGAAGGTAACCTGTTCCACGTGTCACAGATCTTATACGTAAAGTAAGTTCCACACACACTAGTCCTAAACCGTTTCAAATCCAACTTCCAAACATTGTTGGGTTATCATTTAAACTAAACATGCTTCTAAAATCGACATCGTTGAACCCGCGTAAGAGCTTGAAAACCTCGATCAGTTGACCGCGCAGCCTCCGAGTTTCCAGCGAAAACAAGTTCAGGGCGCGTAACCGTCGATTGTAGCCCATATGCCTAACGGAAGGGATTAACTTTGTGGCCCTCGCCTGCACTCGCTCCAGCCTCTCAATATCTTTCCTGAGGGTGGGCGACCAGAACTGCACTGCATACTCCAGGTGTGGCCGAACCAGGGAATTGTACAGAGAGAGCACAATACAGTTTCTGGGCTTTCTTTCCCACCTCTACGCACTGTTTGGTAAACTTAAGGTCGCTGCTGATTAGCACACCCAAGTCCTTTTCCAAATCAGTCGCCTCGATATTGTTCCCCAACATCGAGTAGTCCGACTTGGGATTGGCGTAGCCAATGTGCATCACTTTGCATTTACCCAAGTTAAACGGCATTTGCCATTTTTCGGACCACTCTCCTATCTTACCTAGGTCCGCACGCAGTTCCTCGATCGCTTCGGGCGTCCCAACATTGGCCCCAAGCTTGGTGTCATCAGCGAATTTGGCGATCCGACTGACGATTCCACCGTCGATATCATTTATGTAAATGATAAACAACAGTGGCCCCAAAACGGAACCCTGAGGAACCCCACTAGTGACCGAGGCCCAACCCGAACTAACCCCTTTAATTACAACCCTCTGCTGCCTATTCTTCAGCCAGTTTTCAATCTACCTACCTATTTCCCCACCGATACCCAGCGCACGCACTTTCGTCATTAGCCGGCGTGAGGTACCTTATCAAAGGCTTTCTTTCTGAATGTCGAGATAAAGTATATCAATCGCCCTACTCTTATCATACTCACTCAACATGACGTGGAAAAACTCGAGCAAGTTGGTGAGACACGACCTATGCCGTCTAAACCCATGTTGGGAGTCCCCAAGCAGCTTGTAAGAGAGAGAGAGAGAGAGAGAGAGAGAGAGAGAGAGAGAGAGAGAGAGAGAGAGAGAGAGAGAGAGCCTCGATGATGAGCCACGCAGCGGTCACCCGGCATCGGCTGTGACATCTGCGCAACGTGCTAACAGCATCATTCGATCAAATCGGCGCGTCACATCCAAGGAGCTATCACTGGAGCTAGGAATTAGTGAAGGAAGTATGAATATGATAATTCAGCAACTGGGATACTCAAAAGTGTGTTCACGGTTTGTTCCTCGAGAACTGACTGAAGCTCACAAAGCCCAAAGAAAAGAAATTGCTTCCGAGTCGTTGGTTCGATACGAGACAGAAGGGGATGACTTCCTTTTACTAATTGTGACTGGGGATGAGACTTGGGTACACCACTTTGAACCCGAAACAAAACGCCAATCCATGGAGTGGCATCACGCAGACTCCCCACGCAAGAAAAAGTTCAAAATGGCTCCCTCTGCAGGAAAGGTTATGGCCACCATCTTCTGGGACAACAATCAACTCAGAGGCATATATTGCTACCCTGCAGAGACTCCAGAGACGTATAAAGCGAGTTCGACTGGAGAGAAAACTGGAAGACGTCCTTCTTTTACACGATAGCGCAAGACCACACAACAGTTTGCAAACGAGAGAGGCCATCACAAAAATGCGCTTGACTGTGTTACCCCAGCCTCCATACAGCCCGGACCTGGCACCTTCGGACTTCCATTTGTTTGGGCTAATGAAGGATGCTATTCGTGGAAGAAAGTTTCAGTGACGATGAGGTTGTTGAGGAGGTTAAGAGGTGGCTCCAGCGGAATCCAGTGGAATTTTACTAGCAAGGAATAAAGGTCCTTGTTTCGAGGTGGAGGAAAGCCGTAGAGAAAGATGGAGACTATGTGGAAAAATAAAAACTTGTGAAAAAGGTATGTAACTACTCGTGTACAAAATTTCTAGAACTTAAGGAAACTTGGAAAGAAAAAAAAAAGGTGGGGCAAAATATATTGAGTGGCCCTCGTATATATATATAAAACTAACTTTGATATACTGTACCTAACCAATCATCAAGAGCGTACAGTTGACCTAACCGGGCATTCAATTAACCTAACCAGGCATTCAATTATAGGTCTACCCGCCATGTTTAATTTACAATTATTCCAAAAATAACTAATTTAGTGCATTTAAAACAATAACCATTCGTCAAATAACGATTTATTTTTTAAACTAATTTCCGGCCGGATTCTGAAGGATCGCCAAATAAATAAATAAAGTTATTATTGCTGTTATTATTATTTATTGAAAGTAGCCACTAATATCACGTAACACATAACCTTTATATGCAGTTGACAGGCGATAAAATATAAATTATACCGTATAAAACCTAACAATTTACTGTCCCCTATTCAACTTTTTACAGGTTCTCCAAATACAAAAGTCATTCAGTTTGCGTAATATGTACGTAAAACATAAATAAAAGTCATTCACGTAAATTGGTTTCAGAAATTTAAATCTTCACATAGTATAAATTAAATATTATTTACAATAATACCTCATATTAATTTAATCCTTTCGTTCAACAATATTTTTCTTTTGAGGCGAAAAATATCAGATTTATTCTTCTTTATTATTATTATTATTATTATTATTAAATTATATTTTTCAGTAACTTGTCATTTACATTACACACATTTTGGGTTTCTTTTCCTACAACTAAACTGAACTTATATAGGGTAAAGTTGTCAATGGTCGCGCATCGGTCGTAATGTCGCGCATTTGACGTTTCAAGATTTTTTAAGTCAAATGCGCAACAGTAGGACCGATGCACGACCATTGGCAATTTTACCATAAACACGTAGAAGCATTTGTAGAAAAGTTGCATTTCAGTACGATATTATTATTATTATTATTATTATTATTATTATTATTATTATTATTATTTCCAGTATGACATTATGGTCTCAGTGGTACTCAAAGGAAATTTAAGTACGCTTTATTCCAAACAAATCGAACGAACTTCAGTTATCATTAATTGTAAAAGTATATTTATAGTTACGCTTCTTCGAATTAGTGTTGCGGAAGCGAGCCAACTCGCATTTAATATTTAATAATAAAACACTAAATTGTTTCCCACTTCACGTTATTTCCATTGTCATTTGCTGTCCGAAGCTGAGAACGCTCGAGCTGAGAATTACGGATTGAACCTAACCTAACTTAATTTAATGGTAAATCATAAAAGAATGAGGCTGAAAATGGCATGAAGTGGGTAGTGCTCAAATACCGCACCATAAATTAACTATAAAAATATTTGGATCCGAATCAGTACTAAACACACTCTATTCTCGATTCTGAATTCCAATCCGAATTTCGATTCACCCAGCTGTCACACACAGAGCCTTGTAGGTGAGAGTTTCTTCCCGCCCACTGTCACTCCCAATTCAGTCTTCGTCCAAGAATTAGAAATTCGAAGATGGGAATCTGAAAGAGGCGATTTTAAAATTGATCCATTCCCACTCGCATTGTATAGGGTTTCCCGCTTTGTTACATTTTTCATATAGAAAATATCCCTCTGCACTGTACTCTAGTTGCATCACAGCCATCTTTTTACTTTTTCTCAAATCAGGAAACACCTTTTCCATATTTGAAATTCCCACTTCGAACATTCCCACTTTGAAACTGCGAAGGTGAGTGGGAATGATAGTAAAGCAATTGTTTGGGAGCACCTTGATCGTTGAAAGAAGGCTTCATCTCACAACCTCGACAAAATAGATAGATATGTAGATCAACTCACTATGTACAGTTGCCCGCATATGTAATGTTCCTCGCCTCACAGGCGACTCCGCAGTGTTAGTCAAGGTACCCCAACTGGGGGAAGGTGGGGTGAAGGGGGGACAACCGGGTCCAACAACATATAAGACAGACATATATATCTAAAGGACAATTGAATGTGCAGTCATTGACATACAGCTAATTATAATGCAGTGGTTCTCAAACTGGGGTACAACGTACTCCCAGTGGTGCGCGAAGGGGTCCTGAAAATATAACCCTTTTAATTTTTTATACGATTAACAAACGGCCACAAGTCACATGGTCGTAAAGAAAGTAAAAATCTTCTATCTCTCTCGAAAATCCAGAAAATCCCAGGAAAGAATTCAAGGGGTACAGAAGAAGAAAAAGTTTGAGAACCGCTATTATAATGTACTGTCTGTGTTCATAAAGATAAACAGTTAATATGATCGTGAACATGTTGAACTCCATGTAGTTTACTAGTCTTATACAATAATAAGGTTCCATTATGATTACTGCAAATCTATATGAACAGCTACTACAATAGAATTTTGGATCACCTGAAGATCAGGGCCCCCAGCCTTCGTTAGTTAGCCTTGTAAGCCTAACTAACGAAGGTTGAGGGCCCTGATCTTCAGATGATCCAGAACTTTTTATATACAGTGAATGCGAAATTTTCGCGTTTTTCTCGTAGGCTATAGTTTATGCGAATATAGTAAAAAACTAAAACTTAGATCATTAAAATACTTTATTTGAAAAGTAATTTCAGTATATTGTAATAAAACATTGTAAAGTAAAGGCAGTAAAAACGGATCACCTGAAGATCAGGGCCCCCAACCTTCTTTAGATAGCTTTATAAGGCTGACTAACGAAAATATCACGACCTAACTTAACCAATCGTCAAGGGCGTACAGTTGACCTAACGATTGGTTAGGTTAGGTCGTGATATTTTCGTTAGTTAGCCTTATAAGGCTAACTGAAGAAGGCTGGGGGCCCTGATCTTCAGGTGATCCGTAAAAACATTCAAAATTATACTGTATTATTACTGTATAACAAGAATGTCATGAATGCCGCTAATTTTCCAACCCTTCCGAATGGTCTCCCTCATTTTGTATGTTATCCCATGCAGAGACAATCCATTTAGCATGAATAGGTTTCAGTGTGGAGAGATTCATTTACGTTGAGTGCTGCTGAAACTTTATCCGCATACTAAGAGGTAAAACTTGCCTTGATATACGACCTCGACCAATCACAGTCCAGAATAAATGCCGTCATTCATGACGTCATTTTAATTTGTAAGATTATAACTAGCAACTATTGACCGCGAAATTATGACGCCGCGAAATTAACCTGGTTTACAGTATATATACTTATAAACTCATACAATATTATACTAATGTTTGTAAAATGACGTCGATGGGCCAAACCGAGGTGTTGACATGGTTACTGGCATGATCTATGTTCATACCATATTTCTACACCGTATGACGAATACCGACTTTGAAAATGAATCCAGCTCAAGATAAAATTGCACAGCGAGGCCGGACAATTGGTATGCGGGAAGCAGGCCTCGCTGTAGCTGACATAGCCATGGAACTGGGAATTTCGAAGCCTACTGTTCGACACTGCGTGCAGAGGTGGCAGGAGACTGGAAATCTGCTAGATCGTTCTAAGTGTGGGGCACCAAGAAAGACCACCCCAGAAGACCGGAGATCGTAAGGAGACGGTTGCACGAATCAGGATATCACCACCGTACTCCTGCCAAAAAGGAGAGGATCGAGGAACGACATCGTGAGGCCAGGCTCTCATTTGCTCGCCAGCATATAAATGATGATCTCGCATACTGGAGCAGAATTATCTTCTCTGACGAGAAGACGTTTGCGTCTACAACTCACGGCCGTCTTCGATGTTGACGACAGGACAACACGGGATATGCCCGCCAAAATTTACGAAGTGGCACGGAGTGCCCACGTGACGGCGAATGTGTGGGGATGGATACACCTGCAATGACTAGGAGAGCTGACTGAGATCCACGGGAGGTTTACGGCAGATCAATATATAGAGATCATGGAGGAGGTGATGCTGCCTTCTGTACGCACATATGCCTTGCCCTATCCTGAGCAGATTATCTTTATGCAGGTATATTGTATTTGTGTGTTATAAAATATTATACTATTACTAGAGTAAGATTTATGTATTACACGCATTTTATGTCCGGTTTCCACATTTACACGGGACGAATAATGGCCATAAAATTGTTCTTTAACTCTTTCAGTACTATGACAACACTTTAGGATTTTATTCTGGATAATTGCAGACTGTATTATTTGTATAACGGCGCACAATTACATTTAGCTGAGAGAAATCCCTAATACATAGGGGTTAAAACCTATCTCGAATAGTGGGTTACTGATGAAGCGAATGGATGAGATATAATTCTACTTTTAATATTTAAAATCCATTTGCAGGACAACTCTCCCATCCACACCCCCAGGGTTGTTAGAAGGTGGTTCAAGGAGCAGCGAAATCTAGAACTACTGGACGCCCAGTAAGGGGTGTGACCTCAACCCCATTGAGAACGTGTGGGGGAATGTGTTGAACTCGTGGGAGCCTGGGCAGGAGTAGACCAGCCGCCAGCTGCTGTATCACACTATGGCTAAGTAGATGTTCCGAAGGAACCCACACATCATACATAACTATGTTGCATCTAGGCCACAGATTACAAGATATAATAGACAATAATGGGGGATGGACCAAATACTAACTATGAACCGGGTATAGCTGTGCCATTTATATTAATCTATAGCAAATTGTGAGCATTTTGTATGATAAACTATTTAATAAAACATTCTCAACCATTGCATATTTGTTGTAATAAAGAAGTGGTTTCCACTGACACACCCATGTGTAGTCTCTCCTGGACGGCGACAGCAAGTAACCATGCCAACACCACGGTTTGGCCCATCAACGTCATTTCACAAACATTAGTATAGTATTGTATTAATTTATAAGTATATATAAATATGTTTATGTTAGTATAGCCGTGGATTATTCTTATGTGATTTTGATAATCAGTTACCGTTATTCAGATCGAAACTGTTAACAAGTTCTTTGTGTAGCAATCGATAAACCATTTCCCACTAACTCTGCCCCTCTACCTCACTATCTCTCTCACTGTCTCAATCTTTTTCTCGCTGAATGTTAATATATATATATATTATATATATATATATATATATATATATATATATATATATACAGGGTGGGCCGTAAGTTTCCATACATAGGAAAATTTAAAAGTTTGTTTTTATGTTTCAGATACCCTAAGAATATGCGTTTGTAAGATCTTGTTTACTGATGAAGCAAATTTTTACGTCAATGGAGAGGTTAATCGGCAAAACATACGTTATTGGAGTAATGCTAACCCTAACTGGCTGAGTCCGACGAAGATGCAAGGTGCCGGTAAAGTGATGGTGTGGGCCGGGATATGGGGTGACAGAATTATTGGACCAATTTTTGTCAGTGGAAATCTTAATGCCGAAAGGTATCTTAACATGTTGCAAGAAGAGATTTTCCCATCCCTGCTAAACGAGGAAGGTAACTTCCCAGTTTACTTCCAGCAAGATGGAGCTCCACCTCATTATGGTCTTCACGTTGGTCGGTATTTGGATCAGCAGTTTCCGGATGCTTGGATTGGTCGGCGTGGTCCTGTGGAGTGGCCTCCCAGATCCCCAGATCTCACCCCCCTTGATTTCTATCTTTGGGGGCACTTGAAGGCCATGGTGTATCAGGAAAAGATACGAGACATAAATCATCTAAAGGAACGTATCACCAACGCCATTACAAGCATAACGTCAACTGTGCTAATGCGTGTTCATCAACAGTGGGGAACACGTATTGAAATGTGTTTTCAAAACAATGGCAACCATGTAGAGCATATTATATAAATAAAAATGGTTGTCCATAAAAAAAGTTTATTTTCCTATGTATGGAAACTTACGGCCCACCCTGTATATATATATATATATAAAATCTTATAGATTCGTAAGTTAGTAAAGGTTTAAAGCTGCACACGGACTCTACAGATAGCTTTATTAGTATTGTTATATAATGATTTAATATACGCGAGACTGGTGGGTGGGGAAGGGGAATGAGGGAGTGTGGAGGATGGTTGTGTAATGTTATTTTTGGTTCAAATTCACTAGTATATGAAAAGTTGTATTGTTGTATCTGTTCATATAGACTTTCAATAATCATAATGGAACCTTATTACTGTATAAAACTAGTAAACATTGTGTTCATAAAGATAAACGATTAATATGATTGTGAACAGCGTTGAACTCCGACATTACATTATAATTAGGGACTGTTCAAAAATTACGAAACGCTATTTTTGCTAAAACTTGATCCCCCAGATCCCCCAGGAACGTTCTGTAACGCTAGATTAGGCACCCCTTAAGATGTTATGTAACACTCCCCCCATCCCACACCCCACACGTTACGGAACGTTAAAGGGAGGAGGGTCAGGTTTTAGCAAAAATAACGTTACGTTATTTTTGAACGGCGCCTTACCTTGTATGTCAATGTTATATTTTGTTGGACTTGGTTGTCCCCCCCTCCACCCCACGTTCCTCCAGTTAGGGTACCTTGACCATCGATGCGGCGTTGCCACATGTACAGAGTCGCCTGTGAGGCGAGGAACATTACATATGTGGGCAACTGTACTTCCATGCCAAGAACAGTTGTGTCCATTCACAAAGCCCATGAAAAAAGTTACTCCACATTAAATGATTGATTTCCATAGTCTCTCTCTTGACGTTGCATAATAAAATTTTACTTCTATTACAAAGATCATTATTTCCTTATGCATGCACATTGCACATGTTTTCAACGGATAAAATAAATGCAGAGAAACACAGTCGTTTGAATGTCAATCCAAAAGACAGATAGATTCATTTCTCATTTTATACCAAGTCATTGACATTGATACTGTAAAATAGGGTCATGAGATGTATGCAAACCAAACCCATTACGTCCACACACACACACACACACACACACACACACACACACACACACACACAGAATATTTTAATGAACTTCCATTTCCAATACAGATTGGATCAGTTTCTTTAGCCAGGACAGTTTTCCCACTCCGCCACCCTCAGAAGTCTTTCATTGTTTCCTTTGACAAGATGACCGACCATATATATGCAAATTGTGTATTGATCATCGCTGAAGCTTGCCCTTACTTCGCTGTATCGAAGGATTCAGATGAATAGAAATTCGGGGAATGGAAAGACAGAGAGATGGGAGGAGGAGGAGGGTAGGAGAGACGGCAGACACGCAGATAGACAGACATGCAGACAGATAAGCAGATAGACGAATAGAAGAACAGACACATATACAGGTGGGAAGACAGGTAGATAATAGACCGTTATATATATATATATATATATATATATATTATATATATATATATATATATATAGTGTGTGTGTGTGTGTGTGTGTGTGTGTTTGGTCGGTGACAATAGATGGATAGCTAGAATATTTTTGCAATTTATTTCATGTACTGAGAGCACATGTATAATCATTTTTGTTAGTGGAAAACACATCTCTTTTCAGTCAAGTCAATCTACATATTGAACTAGAATTAAATTACTGAATACGCTGCATTCGACCAGGGTTCTAATTGGTACTCCAGAGAACTCTCGTCTTGCCGCTGTTTTGATCCAGACCGCTTTTCAAAATACTCTTCCACCATATATTCATTTAGAGCTCCTTCGGCACGAGAATAATATTTGAATTTCCATACGCGTGTGTTTGCTTTTGTCTTTCTGGAGGAATTTCATATAGACTAAGTCAATTGTTGACAGTTTTGTCAATAAAGTTTGTTGGGAATGGAGCCAATATTGAAAGGTGTGCGAAGCATCCAGTTTTCCATCAGGTTCCTCTCAGCTTCTCTGTATAATTTCATTGTCCCCTCCATTATAGAGGGACAATTGAGACGAACTGCGAAAGAGGAGAATTACGTAGAATTAATGATGAAAGGGATATGGGTTAACGAAAGACGCGTCACACTACCAAAACTGTTCATATATACTGTATATACAGTATATGAAGGCAAAAAGGAAACTGAGCCCTAATTCATACAACTCGTAAATAATAAATAGAGGGCAATAAAGACAGTGTGTAAGGTACGATGTAAATTGCAATTTTCCTGCATGAGTCATATGTTGTACGTAATATTATTTCTCCTTTGGTTGTGTGCTGTCAAATGGACTCTTCCCGCCTTCATTTCATACACACACACACACACACACACACACACACACACACACACACATGATTAAATTTCTTTTTCATATGTACATATAGTAACAAATAAAATTTAATCTAAATTTTAATATCGTCAAAAAAACGTTTTCAATGACTCTTCTTCGCTCATCTTTCAAACAGGTCGGAACTAATTAATTAAAGTATTATTAAAAACGCGAAAAAAATATTTCCATCTGATTTGATACTTCACTTCTACATTCGCATAAATGTAAATAAGTTATATATATATATATAAAGGTAAAATGAGTCCTAATTTTGATGTTTATTTAAAATATAAATTAGAAATTTGAATGAATTAAAAGTGAAAAATAAAAATTAAGTAAAAAAATGATATATATATATACAAGGCTATAATAATAATTGAGGGGTCGCGCGTCTTAAGGTACCTAAGCGCCACCACAGGCGAAAACATGTTTTTGATGGATATCACTATTTTCACCCTTCCTCTATCGCGTGGTTTGGGACAAAATATATTAAGTGGCCCTCGTGTATATATATATATATATATATATATATATATATATATATATATATATATATATATATATATATATATATATATATATATATATATCTGAAGGATCCCGCGTCTTAAAGTACCTAACCGCAAAAATTACGACACTAGAAGTATGGTTGTAAACCTTATGAAGCGAACTACTTTTTTCACCTCTATCGCCAGCTGGGTTCTGCCCAGGGCTGTGGAGCTGGAGCTTGAAGCAATTTTGGTGAGTGGAGTTGGATCTGGAGCCAGTTATTTTTGGGAAGCTGGAGCTGGAGCTGATAAAAAATGTGTCAGCTCCGGCTCCAGCCCAATACAAAGAGTTCATATTTAGATACAAACTTTTTTATGCTATTTTTTTTTATTTTGAATGATTTCTAATTGGACTTAATTTTTTTCAGGAAATGTGTTAATTTTTAGAAACTTAAACTAGTAAGCTTAATTTTTAAAAATTGAAAATATTAAATTTCATTCTTCTTTTTTTGAGCCCTTTCATAATGACAACTAGATCTCAAAGTCAAACAAAGTCCGCATTATTTGAATACTTCACAGTTTCTACAGATGGAAAATATTTCACTTGTCACTGTAAGAAAGAAAATAATGATGAACAATTATGTGAAACTAAAATTAGTTCTTGTACAAGCTATGATACAAAAGTACCAACCCAGACTGGCAAGACATCAAATTTAAAAAGACATCTACATAGGCTGACCATACGTACCGTTTTGAACGGGACAGTACCGTTTGTTTTATATTTCCTGGCCGTCGCGTCGTTTTAATAAAAATGTCAATTTTGTCCCGGTTTATGTACTTACTTTTTCATGAATACAGAATATTACATAACCCCCGTCCCTTTTTTGCCATCCCAATGTCCCGTTTTTGTCTCAAGGAAATATGGTCAGCCTACATGATCTACAACGATTTCATCCAAAAATTTTAGAAATTGTTAATAGCTGCAACAGGCTTTGGTCTAAATTTTAAAAAGTAGCCTGATGAATCATGTGATGGTGATGAAATGTTTTGTGTGGCTGCCTGCTATGGCCTATGAGTAGCAAGGTACAATTTCAAGAGCTTTATCAATCATTAATATATGGTGAGAGGAGCTGGAGCCGGAGCCGGAGCCGGAGCTGGGCATAAAAAAATGCTGGAGCCGGAGCCGGAGCCAGAAATTTGAAAATGCTGTAGCCGGAGCCGGAGCTTAAGATTTTGGTGCCAGCTCCACAGCCCTGGTTCTGCTGCCCACATGTGATGCGCGTCTTAAGGCCCCAATATCCCGTTCAACTGGTGGGAGGTGATGGGGGTGGGACGCTCGGTCTCTGGGTGGCGGGAACAGCAGGAGGAGCGCGAGCCAATGAAAACATGGCAGCCACGCCGCTCTGCTTTCTAATTGGCCACCCACTCCACGCGCTGAGAGTGACACGACACAAACATCCCGCCAGTACCTTAAGACTCGCGTTGCTGTTAGCAGGCGTCCTGTGTTCGTGCTCATATTGCTGAATATTGCGTGGATTATTCTATCCACCCGGCTTCTAACTATTATCAACGTGTGCAGCAATGTCTCACCGTGCTAGTGATAGTGATGGAAAATCAATGGAATCATTCTGTGCCAGAAATCGCACCCAAAGTTTGGCATAATAAGAAAATAATTTTTTTTTAAAAAATATATAAAATATAAAATATGAAATCTATTCCAAAAACTCATCAACATCTTCATTAGCATACTTAGAACTCTAATTTAGCAAAAAATGAACGTTCTAGCTCAATTAATAACAGATACTATTACTATTGCCAGAATATTGCCGAACTTTGGAGGCGATTTCTGGCGAATTTTAATTTTTGCGGTTAGGTACCTTAAGACGCGGGACCCCTCAGATATATATATATATATATATATATATATATATATTATATATATATATATATATATATATATCACACACACACGAGGGCCACTTAATATATTTGTCCCACCTTTTTTCCTTCTTTCCAAGTTTCCTTGCAAGTTCCAGAAATTTTGTACACAAGTTGTCGTAGTTACATACCTTTTTTAAAAGTTTTTATTTTTCCACATAGTCTCCATCCTTTTCTACGGCTTTCCTCCACCTCGAAACAAGGGCCTTTATTCCTTGCTGGTAAAAGTCCACTGGGTTCCGCTGGAGCCACCTCTTAACCTCCTCAACAACCTCATCGTCACTCTGAAACTTTCTTCCACGAATAGCATCCTTCATTAGCCCAAACAAATGGAAGTCTGAAGGTGCCAGATCCGGGCTGTATGGAGGGTGGGATAACACACAGTCAAGGGCATTTTTGTGATGGCCTCTCTTGTTTGCAAACTGTTGTGTGGTCTTGCGTTATCGTGCTAAAGAAGGACGTCTTCCAGTTTTCTCTCCGGTCGAATTTGCTTTATACGTCTCTGGAGTCTCTGTAGGAGAGCAATATATGCCTCCGAGTTGATTGTTCGTCCTGTCTTCATAATGTCCACTAGAATCACCCCTTTCATGTCCCAGAAGATGGTGGCCATAACCTTTCCTGCAGAGGGAGCCATTTTGAACTTTTTCTTGCGTGGGGAGTCTGCGTGATGCCACTCCATGGATTGGCGTTTTGTTTCGGGTTCAAAGTGGTGTACCCAAGTCTCATCCCAAGTCACAATTAGTAAAAGGAAGTCATCCCCTTCTGTCTCGTATCGAACCAACGACTCGGAAGCGATTTCTTTTCTTTGGGCTTTGTGAGCTTCAGTCAGTTCTCGAGGATCAAACCGTGAACACACTTTTGAGTATCCCAGTTGCTGAATTAAATTATCATATTCACACTTCTTTCACTAATTCCTAGCTCCAGTGATAGCTCCTTGTATGTGACGCGCCGATTTGATCGAATGATGCTGTTAGCACGTTGCACAGTGTGAGATGTCAGAGCCGATGCCGGATGACCGCTGCGTGGCTCATTATCGAGGCTGGCTCTCCCTCTCTCCGATGATGCACACGTTTAGACCAGCGTCCAACTGTGCTTCGATCAACAACACCATCTCCGTAAACGTTTTGTAGACGTTTGTGAATATTTCCAACTGTTTCCTTCTTTGCGGTTAAGAATTCGATAACAGCTCTCTGTTTACGACGCACATCACTGTCAGACGCCATTTTCGAAACTGCGTTAACCATCGGTTTTATACAAGGGCGTTTTAAAGCGGTTTTATACAAGGAGGGGAGGTTCAAACTGGAAAAATCCGGTTATGTGAAGCGCAGAAAGTTCAAACTTATGGCCCAAAAGACACTTCAGCCCCATGGCCTATTATTTAGCTAAGAAAAAAGGGTGGGGCAAAATATATCGAGTGCCCCTAGTATATATATATATATATATATATACACGGTGAACCAAAAGTAGGTGGACAGTAGGTTGAATACGGTTTGTGTTATATTATATTATAACTATGGTGTTCATTATAACTATGGTGTTTGTGTTATATTATATTAAATATTATAACTAAATTTATTTAAATTTTTTTGTATTATAGTATACAAAAAAATTAAATATGTATTCTCAAAATAAACGTTATCATTTACTGTCCACCTACATTTGGTTCACCCTATATATATATATATATATATATATATATATATATATATATATATATATATATATATATATGGGATAGAACTCAGAATGGTCCCCTGAGGTTTTTTAGGATACACACAGACCGTGCATGGAACAAGGAATTTTTCTGGGAAAATTAAATCCTCTATAGTTTGAATAAGTAATGGTAACAAGCCCACGTCGGGCTGACATCATGAAAAAGGAAAAAAAAACTAGTGTTTGTCATTTACCATTACTTACCGGACTATAGTGAATTTAATTTTCCCAGAAGAGTTCCTTGTTCGATGCACGGGCTATGTGTATCATATATATATATATACACACACAGGTCCTATCAGAGGGGGGGCTAGGAGGTCCATTTGGCCTGGGCCTCAAGCTTAACTGGGGCCTCAAATTTAGAAACTTTCAAGTTTGAATATAAAGTTTTGCAGTGAAAATAATAATTGGGTTTAGCTATGGGCCTCAAAAGCTGGAAGTGGCCCGGGTGTCTCTGGACCTCTGAGAGGGCATATATATATATAATATATATATATATAATATATATACAGGGTGGGCGGAAAGTAGCTCCCTATTTTGGATTGGTAAAAAAATACGTATATTATCCATTTATTTCAGAAGAAATAATATGAAAAGGTAGGCATACATGGTAGGTTTTCTCTAAAATTCAATGTGGGCTCCAACTCTTTCCACCAGCTTCTGGAGCCGCCCAGGAATGGCGTCCACTGACTTTAGCAGGAACTCCGGCGGGATGGAGGACATGACTTCCCGAATTCGGTCCTCCAGTTCTTCCAATGTCCTCGGTTTGGTGCGGTAGACTTCTTCCTTTACCCATCCCCAAAGAAAGAAGTCGCACGGTGTCAAGTCGGGGCTCCTGGCTGGCGATTGATGTGGACCACGACGACCCATCCAACGCCCAGGGAAGTGGGCATCCAGCCCTTCTGCATCCAGCCCTACTGCGCAACACCATGAATGCTGAGCGGTACCTTGCTATGTTGCGAAACGAGGTCTGGCCGGTTGTCAGCACATGGGAGAACATCGACGATCTGATATTTATGCAAGATGGCGCCCCTCCCCACTTCGCTCTTGTTGTCCGTGAGTGGCTGGATGCCCACTTCCCTGGGCGTTGGATGGGTCGTCGTGGTCCACATCAATGGTCAGCCAGGAGCCCCGACTTGACACCATGCGACTGCTTTCTTTGGGGGTGGGTAAAGGAAGAAGTCTACCGCACCAAACCGAGGACATTGGAAGAACTGGAGGACCGAATTCGGGAAGTCATGTCCTCCATCCCGCCGGAGTTCCTGCTAAAGTCAGTGGACGCCATTCCTGGGCGGCTCCAGAAGCTGGTGGAAAGAGTTGGAGCCCACATTGAATTTTAGAGAAAACCTACCATGTATGCCTACCTTTTCATATTATTTCTTCTGAAATAAATGGATAATATACGTATTTTTTTACCAATCCAAAATAGGGAGCTACTTTCCGCCCACCCTGTATATATATATATATACAGTATATCAGGTCATCCCATAAGTAATGTCGTACTTTACGATAGATTACGTTTAAACTAGTCCTACTAGGTTTAAGCATAAATTTTCCGAAGGTTATATCTAAGAGGAGATCTATCGTGTTTCGCTACATACTTTACAGACCTTGACCAGTGAAGACGTGTGTTTTGCTTTATGTGAACCCCTCATAAACATGGCGGTATCAGAAGAGCATATCAGGCATATAATGCTTTCCGAGTACAAAAAAGGGAGTAGTGCTACTGAAGCAACGCGAAACATTTAGGACGTTTATGGCAACGATATTCTGCATGTGAGGAAATGTCAAAGATGGTTTCAAAAGTTTAAGATTGGTGACTGCTGTTTGACAGATGCAGCACGCTCTGGACGCCCTGCTGAGTTTGATGATGACCTGCTGTTAGCCGCACTTGAAGAAGACTGTTCATCAACTGTCGAAGAATTGGCCCAGAAACTCAATTCATCCCCGTTCACCATCCATCGACATTTGCAACAACTCGGGAAAGTGCCTAAGTTAGGAAAATGGGTGCCATATGAATTGTCGGTCGACAATTTAAGGGTTCGGGTATACATTAGTACAGCTCTTCATTCCCGTGAACTCGAAGATCCGTTTTTGCACCGTTTAGTGACTGGTGATGAAAAGTGGATACTGTACCAGAATGTTAAGCGCCGTCGACAGTGGGTTTGTGCCGGAGAACCAGCGACACCACAGCCAAAACCAAATCTTCACCCTCGGAAGGTGTTGCTTAGTGTTTGGTGGGATAAAGGTGGTGTAATACACTTTGAAACCTTACCACACAACCAAACAATTACCGCTCAAGTCTACTGTCAACAACTGGATCGATTGAACACTGCACTAAAAGAAAAGAGACCTCCTTTGGTTAATCGGAAAGGAATCGTGTTCCACCACGACACCGCACGTCCTCATACCGCTCGGATCATTTCTGCAAAAATTCAGGAGCTTGGGTGGGAAAAACTTCCATATTCTCCAGACCTTGCGCCTTCAGATTATCATCTCTTCAGGAGTCTGCAAAACTATCTTGACGAGATAGAGTATACTTCTTTAGATGACCTGCACACCAGTCTTTGTACGTTTTTTGCCTCAAAACCGCCTGAATTTTATAAACATGGCATTGAAAAGCTTGTAGGACGTTGGCAGAGTGTCATTGATTCCGATGGAAAATATATACTGGATTAAAAAGTTTCAGTTGAGTTTTTTTTGTCCTTCAAATTCCGATCTAAAAAACGACATTACTTATGGGATGACCTGATATATAACCTTCATAACGTTGGTTTTGCTTCCCCCGAATTGTTCATTTTGACGAAGGTCAAACTTGTTGCTCCACCTCAGGCCTACAGCTTAACGTGGAATCAGAATCACGACCCACCATTGATGGTAAGAAATTACAAAGTCCTTACCCGAACTCGATCGCACAACCTCCCGATCAGCAGCCCAGCGTTTTAACCATTAGGCTGCTCATGGTACCCATTTACCTACCAATCATTTTCTTTGTATGGAAGGATGAACGGCTGGGTGAGCTGAGCGCCACTTGTCATTGCCGGGAATCTAATCAGGGGGCCGATGGACTCGTAGTGAGCGATGCTAACCGCTATACCACCGAGACGCATATGTATACTTCTATATATAATGTGCAGCTGAACCATACCCACGCAGCAGACTTTTCCCGTTCTCATATTCAATGATTTTTCACTCCAGGTCTTTCCGAAGCAGCCTTCTTTATCATTTGGTATATCCGTTTTACAAAAATTATGCTTCTTAGGTTATTTTTCTAACTGTTCTCACTTTTTATAGCACATTATTACACCATGCAAGCATTTTACAACCACACTTCACTGTTGGCACAATTACACCTTCATGCAAACCTCTTGCTACAGCTACACACAAGCATTTCTTCTCTACCAGAAATGTAACTGCATCTATAACTTGCTTGCCCTGTTTCACTCTCTTCTCGAATTTAATGGGTTCGCACCTCCCTCATCAATCGTACGACCCAAATATTTAAATTCTTTCACAGATTATCTTTCCCAAATCGCAACAATATACGATAGTGCTTTTTCCTATCACCCACAAGAATCCTTCTTCTGTTTATATTCACTTTCATACGCATCAACAAATTGTGTTATTGCTATTTTTAACTCATTCTTAGATTCTCCCAAAAGCACCATATCATTAGCATATTCTCTTCCAAAAACTTATTTGCCCCTCTAGAACAATCTCCCTTTCACCTCACGCATTACCCATATACTGTATATATATATATATATATATATATATATATATATATATATATATATATATATAATATATATATATATGATGAATAAAACACGAAGGAAAGGAAACAAAATGGTGCTCAAGCGCTTCGCCTAATGACATCCTCAGGAACACTGAACTACATGAAAGGGTTACAGCCTATATGTAGGTTACAGAAAGAAAAAAAAAGAAAAAAAATAATATACACACACACATATATATATATATATATATATATATATTTTTTTGAAGTTCGGGAAGAACCGATTCGCCTCTATTTAAAAGGGCATATCTCGGCGGAAAAACAAAGAAAAAGTGAGAGGAAAGACAGAGGAAAAAGAAAGGGTGGAGGGGACAGTCGAAGTGGAAAAAGACCAAGGATGACAAGGACTGCAAGGTCGAGCCCCATCATCTTTGGGTGCTAGGGCCGGAGGGCGCACGTGAAACCTCCTGGAACAAGCACGTACAAACGAGCACAAAGAGCACTCAAGAGCACGAGCTTAGAACCCCCTTGCGGGGATATATATATATATATATATATACATACATATCTATATATATATATATAAGCACACCGGACAAAAAATTAGTCACCCCTAATAGCACCGATAGTAGGAAGTTCAAGGTCACACAGAGGGCGCTGATGTAGCATTGGTAAGTGACAAGTAGCGGTGACGTAGCACACAGGATCAGATCTGTTTCGTGAGGTGGTGAAGAACAAGTGTGTGTTGGATATAGTCTGCAAAATGGGTCGTGAGGCAGACGTTACTCAGTGGCAAAAAGGAGCCATCGTGTTTGGCAGAGCCCACGGACACAAAATGTCTGAAGTAGCCCAATTTGTTGGTGTGTCAACGCGTACTGTCCAGCGAGTTTACAAAGAGTGGTGTAGTTCGCAATCAACTGACAATCGACGGCGTAACTGTGGCCGGAAAACAATTCTCGACAATAGGGCCGCCGCCATGTTTCTCGTCTAGTAATTGCAAATCGTTTTCAAACCAGAGAACAATTGCTCCAAGAAACCAATGAGGTTCTCCAGCGACCAATTTCCGAATGGACATTGCGACGAGAACTGCATGCGATGGACATCTGGAGCAGGGTACCACGGAAGAGGCCGCTGTTAACAGCAAGTCACAAATTGGCACGTTTAAATGGGCTCAGAGGCACAAAAACCGGACTGCGCAGATTGGAAACGTGTAATTTGGTCGGATGAGTCCCGTTTTTGTTTGTTCTCCAATGATGGGAGGCGACGAGTACATCGCAGGTCCAATGAAGCCTTTAATCCTGAATACGTCGAAGGTGTTGTTCAGGCTGGAAACAGAAAGTGAAGCGCAGGAATAGACACCCACGAACTCTGGCGGAACTTCGGGACCCGCTGATGAACGAGTGGCAGCAAATCGATGTTCAGTACATGCACAACCTCGTAGAGTCTCTGCCTCGCCGGATTCGTGCGGTTATCAAGGCCAGAGGCGCCGTCACACGTTATTAGGTACATTCTGAGCGGTGACTAATTTTTTGTCCGGTGTGCTTATATATATATGCAATAAACGGAGAAGTAAAAATAAAAATTAAAAATTAAAGGATTATCAGAGAGGCATACAGATTTGTAAGGAAAAAATATCGATTTTTATCACAAGATCAAATGAATTATAAAAATACAAATTTATACTGGAAATCTGCCCGGGTTTTAACACTGCCTTTTATCTATAAAATTGGTTGTAAACAATGTGATTCTTTTTACATAGGTCAGACGGGAAAGGATTTGCACACACGTATAAAACAGCATCAATATTCCGTTAGAACAGGACAGTTGTCCAGTGCCCTTTTTGTCCATTTGTCAGAGTTATCCCACTGTATTGATTGGAATAATGCTTCAGTTTTATTCCACTCTAGCAACATTGTTAATAGAAATATTCTTGAGTCTGCCATTATCCAACTTTCAAATAAGTTCAACATAAGCAAAGGTCTTTTTCAACTCGATCCTGTTGATTTGAATTCCTTCAAAACAGATTTAGATAAGAAGGGTAGAACGCTAAATCTTTGGTAAACTTGTATGCTACTTTATTAACTTTTAATTTTCATTTTATTTTTATATACATCGAAATTTAACCATAAAAGGCAGTGTTAAAACCCGGGCAGATTTCCAGTATAAATTTGTATTTTTATAATTCATTTGATCTTGTGATAAAAATCGATATTTTTTCCTTACAAATCTGTATGCCTCTCTGATAATCCTTTAATTTTTAATTTTTATTTTACTTCTCCGTTTATTGCATATATATATATATTATATATATATATATATATATATATATATATATATATATATATATATATATATATATATATATTTTTTTTTTATTTTTTTATTTTTTTTTTTATTTTTCTTTTTTTCTTTCTGTAACCTATATATAGGCTGTAACCCTTTATGTACTTCAGTGTTCCTGAGGATGTCATTAGACGAAAGCGCTTGAGCACCATTTTGTGTTTCCTTTCCTTCGTGGTTTTATTCATCATAAATATTTTTCACGTGTTACTTTCGTGAAATAATTTTCATATATATATATATATATATATATATATATATATATATATTATATATACTCTGTATGTATATAATACACGTTAAACAGTCTGAGAGACATGAAATATTCCGGTCGTACTCAGAAGTATGCCCGCAAAATGGACAAGTGCAATGCAATGGCAATGTTGCAATACAGTATTGATCAATGTTCCAAGATGTTGCAAGTTGTTATGCAGCAATGGGGTGATGTTGCAAGTTGGTATGCAACGAGGGGGATGTTGCAAGTTGGTATGCAGCAAATGGGGAGGGGGAATGTTGCAAGTTGTTATGCAACAAAGAAAGGGAAATGTTGCAAGAGCAACAAGGGGTTATGCAACTTGGAGGCGGAGTTATCCCCCAAGAGAAAGAGAGAGAAGGAGAGAAAGGAAGAGAGGTGTTCCCCTGAGGAGCCAAGCGCATATTAAGACTTTAGCCCAGCGGTCGTTGTCTTATAGGGCCCCTAATCAGCCATCTGGCTTATCTGGTTGAGTTGCCAGTTTGCGCTATTTATTTAATTAAATCATATTCTGGCTTAATCAGCAAGTTGGCTTAGAAGGATGAGTTGCCAGTTTGCACTATTTATTTAATTAAAGCATATACTCTGGCTTAATCCGCCAGTTTGCGCTATTTACTTAATTAAAGCGTATATTCTGGCTTAATCCGCCAGTTGAATTAGAAGGCGTAAATGGCTTGTTCAGGTGTACAGGTTAAGTTGCCAGATAGCGCTATTTATTTAATTAATGCTGGTTTAGAAATCCGCTTTAGAAGCCAGCCAATTGATATAATTAAATACCGTGTACAACCAAAAGAATTAAATAAAACACCATTACATCATTCTGTTTATTTAGGCGAATTAATGGAAATATTTAGAAAATAAATATACAGTGGAATATATATGATCAAAAATAATAATAGCATACGGACGATGAATATATGATAAATATAAAATGGAATATATATATATGATCAAAAATAATAGCATAAGAAACACGAACGGGAAATATATAATAAAAAATATACAAAACGTTGTATTATCATTATTTTAGTACAGGAAAAAACTATATATACAGTTATATTAAATAATTAAATATATTGAAAATAATAATATACGAAACGTATAATGAAATGCATATTAGTACAGGAAATATATATACAGTGGAACCTCGGTGTTTGAACTTAATTGGTTCCTAGGTGGTGTTCGAACTGCGAAAAGTTCGATGTCCGAAACAGTATTTCCCATTAAAATACATGTAAATGTAATTAATTCGCTCTGGGCCACGAAAAGTTACCCCCAAAAAACAGCCTACAATATACTGTAATCATTTTTTCTGTTTTAAAAGGAATCTGTCCAATGTCGTCTGTGTCTGCCTACCCCTCATAATCTTCCTAAGTGTTCAACCACATTATCACTGAAGGAATTGATGTTGTGGCTCACCAGAGCAATGTCAGGGTGCCATTTCTCCACTATGCTCTGCGTTTTTGACCAATAAAAAAACAACTCTTTAAGTTCATCAGTGGAAATTTTGGCAGTGCGAACCTCCTCATCATCCGGTGAAGAAAATTCCTCTGCCAGTTCCTCTTCCTGCTCCTTGAGAAGATCTTGAAGTTCTTCTGTCTTGAGTTCCCTGCTGTGGTCATCTATCAACTCCTCCACATCCTCCTGGTTCACCTCTAACCCCATAGACCCACCTAGGGAGATGATTTCCGGAACCACTGGCTCTGCCTCAAAGTCTCTGCTTGCCACAGAGTCAGGCAACAACTTCCTCCAAGCGTTCGGACTCCAGAAAACGTTCAAAGACCGGGTCAATTTTTTCTGAACAAAATTGTTCGGACTCCGGTTTGTTCGAGGTCCGGTTCGTTTGAACACCGAGGTTCCACTGTATATATATATATATATATATATATATATACAGTTAAATAAATAAATATACGTCCCTTATGTTCTACGGGGTATATTAAATAATTAAAAATAATAATATACGAAACGTATAAGCAATTGCATATTAGTACAGGAAATATATACACACACACAATTAAATAAATAAATATACATCCTTTATGTTCTACGGTGCAAAACGCTAAACTCACACGTAATCGAGTCTACATTCACTTCGTTATTACTTTGTACTACGTGGTAAAACCATCCAAGCAACACTTCACCGTTTAACTTGTACGGATGCCTATACTCGACATAAATGGCTTTCATATCGTTCAATACTATTTTTGTGCCCACTTTACACTCGGCTGGCAAGTTATCTTTAAACACGGCTAGAATACAATCAAGAGCACGCACAAAGAGGTCATCGTTAACCACAACATCATTATTAAATACAAGTTTATAAACACGCCTTTCCAATCGAGGGTTTTTTCTTACCGTCCCGAGCTTTTCAATCGTGAACTCTTCTTCACTCTGCATAGCGGCAATTGAAATAATCTTCCAAGTCGTAACGACAGCTATTCATTATATAGAGGTACAGATATCAGGGTGAACAGTATAGACAAGCTCTGCCCTGTACCGCTCAAGCGCTTTGTACCAAAGTTCAGGATATTTCGAAGAATCAAAACCTTTTAAATATGCATCCAGCTCTAGACCATTCTCGCCTTGTTCATTCCTACATTCGATAAATTCGTCGAGCAGAGCGGTGTATGAGTATTCAAGAACCGTGTCAAAATAAATCATATCCGAAAGACAAGCGTCTAATATACGCTTCAGCTTGCGGAATCCAACGATTTCAAACATTCTGTCGAGGATGAAACGGTTTCGCGTAGGGACAAGAACGTTATTATCAGATGCATTTTTCCACATCAGTCGTATATCAATGCATGGCTGTTCGTTATTTATACACAACGTGCAAACAACGGCATATGAGAGGGCGTCACTAATCTGCTCTCTTGTACCTACACCTGCAGGTATTTTATAACGGTCCTCTACCTACTTCTCAACTATCAAGACGATTCTATTCATCTCCTCAACATTTAAATAAATAACATTACGTTTACCAGAGTATGCTTGCCTGCAAATGTTTCAAGTACATAGTTAATGGTGCCGGTTTTACGCCTGAACACGCGCAATGAATTCGTCACGGAGACATCGTACGAGGCGTTGAGAATGCTTCTCAAAGGAAGTTCCATCGTATTCGCACGTCCACACGGTTCAAGCTCTGAGATGACTATGAGCCGCAGGTGGACGGAACGGCTCGACGGGCGGAGTGAGTCACGCTGTTGAAACGTGTACGGGTTTGTTCGAACTCGTGTGTTTCGTGAGGTACACGGGTGGGCGGCTCGCTGGGGTGAGGATTGAGTCACACCATAAACTGATGAAGCGTGTCCAGGCTTCTTCGAACACTTGTGCCCTTGGACAAACAGAATTTTCGCTACATGAAATAATACCGGCTTTAATGTTTTATCATTCACCAGACGTTCATTTCCACAAACTAAACATCACAATCCGGTGCACTATTTGAGAGAAACATATGCCCATATTTATACTTTTTGTTTAACAAGCGATACTCGTCTCTAAAGTCAGTTAAATCTCGCACAGCCCATTAGGCACAACCTCACTGCAAACCTCGTCATGATATATATTAATATAGTGGTAAAAATACTTAAGATTCTCCATGATGACAAGATTTACATTCTCAACCGTAGGGTACGAGTAGTCGGTATGGTGTAACATGACATAATATCGCTTGTTACACCACTCATCAACAAGACTCACTATCCATAACCGTTGCTTATCTTCTGAACGTGTTGTTTCTTCTACTTCGTGGTATATGTGAGCCTTTATAAAGGTTAGGTCTACAACATACTTCAATACATCGTTTGTACTGCGAAATCCTACAATGCCCTCGCCAGAATACCCGTAGAGTATTTGAACATCTTAGTTCTTCGCGCTGCTCAATGTAGACTTAAAAGTATCAAAGGAGGGGGGAATAGGGAGTTTTTCAGTATCCACCATATCTTGGCACTTTGCCGAATACCACTTCATAAATGTTGAACACGCAATATTAAAGGTAGCCATTAGTATTTATTTTACGCGGGAGAACACACGTCTGAGCTCAAGGGTATGCAGAGATCAACTGAGCACGCAGGGATAGAGATATGCTCACGTAGCTGCAGGACTCATGTTGCCGATCTTACAGTGGGCGGAGCTTAGCTTTTTACTGTATACACACGCATGTACGCAAAGGAGAAAATGAAACCTTAATTGAAACAAATATTCGTGATAAATAAACATATCAATACACATATATATAAATATAATCAAGGATTAAGGTAGCCAAAGGGTACGGTATCATAGGTACCAGGCACCTGGTAACGCTTCCTATAGGTGTTACGGCATACTTTCTTGCCCCTAAGTTCCTTTATACCCCAGTTTCTGCGCCCGAAAATTGTGCGTCCCCACAGTCAGTTGGGGTAGCTGGTCACCCTCATCATCATCCAAGCACACTAGACCCTTCAACGAGTCAAAGTTAACGACTCGATGGTTCGCATGGTTAAGCGTGATACCCTTAGCCTTCACGATATACTTCATATCATCCCCTACCCTCACCCGTACCCCATAAGTTTTTGGCCCCGTTGAGACAAAAGAGTCAGCGTATGCGATGTCTCCATACTCATCCTTGCTCTCATCAGTCAACTCTCCGAGGAATTCACCAATAGGAGGCATGTATTCACCTTCCCTCGCCGTGAATATCACGCTATCTGTGTCAGCGTACAACACCCTCCGTCTAAGAGAGTGCAATAGGCCCCAAAGTTTGATGCGTGCTTAGGCCGTTGTGAAACTGGCTACAGGTATGTTTGTAACCCGTTAGGTATCTGTGGCCAATTCGGTATTGTTGTAGTTTATTATGTAAGTATTACCTACATTCACGATCTCCATAACCTCTTTATGGGGGGCGTTGGCATAATCCCAGACTTCACTATGACTTTGTGCCAAATGGACGTTCCCTTTGCCGGTATTCTGCGCAAACTTTCCCCAAAGCCTGTTTAGACACAACTTTGCACTAAAGCGCCTAAAGCGCTTGCCAGGATTCTTAACAATTTGGGATCGGTCAAGCTGTATACTTTCATGGGCATGGTAACGCTGAATATAAGCCGTTTTTTCATCTGCATCAACCCCTCGCGGTTATTCTGACGCCTCAACCTTATCCTTCAAAAAAGCGTGTATATATGGTGTGAAAAGGTTGGGTAGCTTCTGAAACCTCCACACCTCATGTATCTTGATTATTCTGTACCCATGGCGAACGGCTAGAGACAGCTCAGGGCTTGTATATACACCCCTGATCTTACGCTGGTGGGTTGTATGGTCACAATCGCCGTTGTTCTCTTCTGCGCACTTCACGCACAGGGGAAACATGAGCTTGTGATCTATAACGACGGGTAAGATCTGCATCCATAAATCGCGAGGGGGGAGCACGTCTACGAAAGAGAGTCCAAAGTAACGCTCATTCAAGTTAGCTGAAAACTTCTCGATGGTTGGTATGGTGGGACCCACCATTTTTTCAGGTGCACCTACGGTGTACGGATTGTTCTTTATCACGTAGGGGTAAAAAGAGCAGAAGTCGTAGTAATGGAGTTTCACGCCCTCCGTAGACGGAAAGTATAGCTTGAAGGGATTTGTACGCCCTCCGAACAAGCTATCACCGCATTTGAGAGGATCCAACACCATTGAACGTTTAATCGTGTTTATTTCTTCACGGTACTGTCCATCTGTTTCCATCCGTGCATCATACTCATGCTCCCACAAGACTGTGAGTGAACTGGGAGCCTATAAGTTGATCGCTGGCGCGGGTCCACGCAAGACTGTCGGCAGGAGATCTACCGTAGATATCTCCTACGATTCCGCACTCAGGACGGGGACATCCGCGCCACCAGCAACCGTTAAAGGAGTACGCAGTCTTCTCACCAGTGGCACGGTTTTCACTTAGACTATCAACCCAAAAAACACGGCCATTAACTTTAATTGGTACTTCGCCTGTGTTGCGGGCATGCTTTATGGATACACCTGTCTGCTGCTGTATGTGTATGAGCAAGTAAATAGTCTTGTGCCCATAACTGCAGGGATTGTTTCTGTGGATAACGGCTAGGTGTCTTCAGGCGTGGCCGGTAATTTCGTCCGGTGCAATTTCGTCCGGTGCAATTTCGTCCGGTGCAATTTCGTCCGGTGCTATTTCGTCCGGTGCTATTTCGTCCGGTGCTATTTCGTCCGGTGCTATTTCGTCCAATGCAATTTCGTCCCGTAAACAAAAACGAAAAAATTATTGTCGCTAAAATTTAACAAGCGGTTATGTTCGTCCGTACATGATCTAGGGACAAGCAATTATGTTCGTCCGTACGTGATCTTGTAAAGAAAGCTGTAATGCTGATAAGAAAGTTTAGTTCAACTTAGTTCCTTTCGTACACTTATAAAGAAAGCTTGAAGTTGAAACCCAAAAATGCCATATACAATTAAAAGCAGTCGTGGCGGCTCAAAGTTGGTAGATGATTTAAATTACATCTACCGCTTTCATTCAAAGAATAGTGACCGCAGCAAGACATATTGGCGATGTGAAGTGAAAAATTGCAGTGCTAGAGTCCATACTATGCCAGATGATCCGAATTTCACAATATGCAAGAAAACAGACGCACATGAACATTGCGCGTCTGCGGCGAAACCTACTGCACATAAGGTCATTAATGACATCAAAGAAAAGGCAATTACTTCTCAACAATCTTCAAGATCATTAATTGCTAATGCTTCCTCGAACCTGGATGACTTATCACGAGCAGAACTGCCATCAATTAAAAATCTTGGACGAAATATTAGAAACTGGAGGCAACAGAAGGAAAATGCACTACCAATCCCAAAGGAAAGGAACGGCTACAGTATACCCGTCTTTCACACACATTTTTAGAAAACGGATAAAAATTTCTTTTGTTCGATAGTGGTTCTAATGATGAAAATAGAATATTAATTTTCGCTACTGAAAAAAGGATTGGATGATTGATTTGAAGTGCAATAAAAATTGGCTTGTGATGGAACGTTTAAGTGTTGCTCTGATATCTATTATCAATTGTTTACGCTTCATGTTGTCATAGAAAAGAAAAGTGTAACAGATTGTTTGCTTTGTTGCCGAATAAGACCGAAGATGCTTACGACCGGCTTTTTTCAACTTTGAAAGATCTCTATCCTGATTTGACTCCAGAGTCATTGATGATAGATTTTGAAAAAGCTTCTTTAAAGGCATTTGAGAGTGTTTTTCCGAATGTCGTAATTACTTGGGGTTTATTTCATCTGGCCAAAATATATATAGAAAATAGTCGATCTTGGATTAAAAGTCAGATATCATACAGATAAATAATGAATTTTGTCTGAAAATAAAATGCTTTACAGCTTTGGCATTTCTACCAATATCCGACGTTATTGAAGGCTTCTTAAGTCTTATCGATGACGATGATCTGCCTCAAGAGTTTGTAAGTTATTTTGAAACCCTCTACATTGGAGGACTAAGAGGACGAGGAGCTAGACAACGAAGACTTGCACCAACGTTCCCAATAGAAATCTGGAATGTCCACAGTAGAACTTTACAAGGCTTACCAGGTACCAATATAGCATTGAAGGCTTCCATAATGCATTGTAAAGTTCCATAACGAACAGTTATCCAAATATTTGGAAGATGCTAAAAGCACTACAGGGAGAAGAGAGTTTGGCCCAGTTGAAAATAATTCAATTTGATGGAGAAGAAAACGCCACAAAGAAGAAGTACAAGTGATAGATGCCAGATTGAGGAACCTCGTCCTTAAGTATGAGCGAATTCAAAATCCAATTTTTAAGACGAGTTGCAGTGGTTATGCACACCTTTTAATTTTAAGTTTTTACTATCACTATTAATAAATACTTTATTTGAATTTGTCTCTATTTTTAAGTATGAGATTGAATTTTAAATACAATTTTTAGACGAATTGCAGTGATTATGCACAATTTTTAATTTTAATTTTTTAACATTACTATTAATAAATACTTTGTTTGAAATTGTCTCCTTTTTTTTAGCTTTAAATAAATTATATTGACTAAACGGACGAAATCGCACTGGACGAAATAGCACGGGACGAAATAGCACGGGACGAAATTGCATTGGACGAAATAGCACGGGACGAAATTGCACCGGACGAAATTGCACCGGACAAAATTATCTAGAACCGTCTTTAGGCATGAAGTTATTCTTGAACACCGTAAAACATAATGAGGCGATGGTGGTTGCGACTTGCAACGGATCGCATTTGAAACGAACTATGTACACCCTTCTAAAGGCCTGGAAACATACTCTAAGCACGCGCACATCATTCACACAATAACGCTCACATTCATCAGCTACATTATAAGGATTAGGTTCATTAAAACTGTTGTAGTATCGGTCAAAATCTTCACGTTCATCTGTACTCATTCATAGTTAAAGTAATGTTTGGGTGGAGGTAGTCCTACGTAATTTAAAGTTTCGCTAGTGAGGAATGTGTAAGGGAAATATCCTTTTGAAACCAGCGGCTACGCCCATAACCTTGGGTACTTTGCTAATTTACAAGGTGTGAATAATAAAGTGTCTTTAAACTGTACATTACCTCTTATTTGCATCTGTATTAGTTTGTTGCCTCTTTTCAAGGGATCAACTGTAAATATCTCACATGACTCGTGCTCAAGCAACTCCTTATAAAGGAATTGTGTGTCAAATTTTGCCCCATTATGGGCGAGAATATACACAGTAATGTTTTTGAACTTGTCCACTAACTTGATAATATAGGACACAAAGAATTTCACAAGTCTATCGTGGGCATTCGTTTTAAAAACGTTTGTCTGTTTTATCACATTTGTGACACTCATCACACTCGCTCTCCATACACTCATCACAGATAGTCTGGCTTACAAGTAAATGTGGAATAACCTCTGGTTTCAGCATTCGTATATGTTTCTATATCGCAGTACACAGTTATACAAGATCTGTTTTTAGGCTTGGCGTCTTTCATATAACATACATGCTTTACTCCAACCACCTTATATTTCTCATGGCATGTAGAACAGTGAATTTCATCACATTTGTGCTCAAACTTTCCCCAATTATCCATCATATGAAACATACCACATTCACAGATTCTCATTTTCCTGCACGTGCCAATTGATTTATGGAGCTCAAAACAGTTATTATTGAAAAATGTGAGTCTACACACATCACAATCCCTCTTCTCAGTTTCAACTACACGGCTTTCACATTTGGAGCTTTTCCACTGCTCACATACCATGTGGCAATCTTTACAATGTTTCACTATATCATCCGCAAACCCGATACATCCCTTACACAAATCATGATGTCGTCCATATTTTTTACTTTTATCATAACTCGCGTAAAGGTCCCTTATATTACGGATGGGTAGATATGTTGTTTCTGACAGCCCTAAAATAAGTAGGGGTCTTGTACGATCTCTCACACTGCTTTTAAAAACATACACAGTCCTACGACGATCATCCATTCCAAATACAACTATACGAGCATTCATTTCCTGTTCTACCATTCTCAGCTCTTCAGAACCCATATTACAGTCAAATTCAAGTTTACAGTCTACAGCTAGTTTGCGGGCACGCTCCACTACCGTAGGCAACCAAATGTTTTTGACCCGTGTATTTAATACAGTAAACATACGGGCCAAGACTACTGCTATAAAGCCGCAACCACGATCGGCGTTTTTATGCCGTCTATAAATAGCCTGAGAATTGAAGTTAAGAGTATAAGGTGTGGCACTATGACCCGCAACACGGAATGCACGGTCAATATTTACCGTGAAGTTGTCCATATTGAAGACTATACTACTTTGAAAGGCCTGCATTATACGGCCTAATATATACTTTATATCTTCAGCGGCCAAGCGTCTGAACGGTATTATTACCCAAAAAACATCTACACCTCCGTCATCTGACCCGAATCCGAAGGACAGTCTCGTTCTGACTTCACGTTCGTCGCGGTTCTGAAGGGCAAACTCTACAATACGTTCAACTATGCGCCGTAGGCCGTGTTCAACACCATTGCTATACATGAATGTAGGATCAACCCTGATTATATACCGATTTCTAGTTAAGGCCGGGGTGGGGATAGCGGTGCGCATCAACTCGAATGTTATGCCATCCTCAACAGAAAGAGAAGCTGCTGTGGAGGATGTACCCGGAATTGAGTAGGAATAAGGGGGTATATTTGAGGAAGGTACTATTGTGGGGGTTGTGTCGTAAGACGTAGAAGGTTGGGGCTTTATTACTGGTGGTTTAACAACCGGCTCAATCCTGGCGCGCTTTATACCTGACGTGGTGGGCTCTTCATCATGCCTCCGCTTAACTGGCGCGTGCTACAGGTATAGCTGGTGAGAATTCGTCAGCGGGGATGGATTCTGTGATCACAACAGCACGGTCAACGGGTTCGTCTGTGATATCGATGATGGGGTGCTGTACATCGTTGTCATTCACGGTTCTGTGGAAGAAGAAAACAAAATATAAGGAGCAGCACTCAAAATTTGTAATATTTTGTAAATGATCCACTTAGGGGTGTGACGTGTTAGAGATGGAATCTGTAGAAAAATTCATGTTCACAAGCTCCTCCACATGTATTATATCTGGCCCTACAGGATGTGGAAAAACTGTAGTTATGCTTAAAATCATTAAAGATAAGGGGGAGATGTTCTCAAAATTTGTGCATAAAGTAATATGGTGCTATTCGACGTATCAGTCAGTGTTCAACGAGTACCAAGATGAAATTTTGTTCCACAAGGAGGTCTATGACATTAATTCACTAAAATTAGTTATTGTAATTGACGATCTCATGTTGGAAATAGATAAAACGTTTGCCGAGACATTTACAGTGTTCTCCCACCATCTTAACATAAGCGTATTCTTCATCAACCAGAATCTATTTTTCAAAATAGGAGTTTTTGGAGGTTTATAAAGAGGCCACAAACCAACGTTATGGATATTTGCTTTGTGACCTTCACCCGCGAAACACGTTTAGGGTGCTTCGAAAAACGAATTTATTCCCAAGCGAACCTGAAACGGTGTATATTCCAGAATGACAAATAGGCTGAAGAAATATCGTGAATTAATAAAAATCTATCAACGATTGCCCCGGGCACTGCAACAGATGTTTGTTAAAAATATCGACTCTGACTTTTTAAAATGCATCTGTGAAATCTGTCTTAATGTTATAAAATGTAATGTGCCAATGAAACCCTCTCAGAAGGCTCGCTTACGTCGTTACAAGAACATAATACGAGCGCTCGCTCATAAAAGTCAAACTGTGGGTAAGAAAAAGCGAATTATTGTACAAAGAGGAGGATCATTCCTACCCATCTTATTTTCAGTTTTGGGTCCTTTACTGACTAGATTAATATAATGAAGAAGGTGGTTGTGGTTCCGCACGAGGTGTATGCTTCATTGCAAAATTCAAAGATTCCAAACACGGCTCTAGAACCCCGTAAAAGTAGGCTTAAAAGAATGGAAAGCGAGTTGCTAGCCCTATTAAACAGTGAAAAGTCACCTGATGAGAAAAGGATCTTGTACCAAGAGGCTTTGCAGAAATTTCTTCATGAGTACGAAGATTATAAGAATCCGACAGAGCTCCCCGTGGTTATTAGGCACAGCGCGAGTAGTGCTGAGCATGGCGACACAGGACCTGGCCCCGACGTTAGAGATGACCAACCAAAGAACAACGGAATACAACACATCGAACATGTGCTAAAAAACAGCCTCCCACATTGAGGAATAAAGGCTTAAGTCTTTATAATCTATTGAGTGAGGACCCCATCATACAATGGGCCGATACAGGCGAGGTCATTGTTGAAGGAACAAGGGTACAAGGATCCAATATCGTTGATATTGTTCATGATCTGGTGAGAAAGTGGGACAGACCCTCACCAACAGGATGGAAGCATATTAAAGCAAGACTACAACAAATAAATGTCCCCAAAACATTGATAGGTAATCTGAATAGGTTAAAAGACTGGATCAAGTCTCGCATGTGTCACAACTGAGTACGCCATCGCCCCCAGCAGCAGCGTCTCTGAAGAGGAGAAAGAAGAGAACAAACGGCCAACCTTATCCACGTGTCTCTAAAATACGCAAATGGCTAACATATTAAGTAAACGCTATTATGACATTTCTAACCCCGCCTCCTATGGTGGCGTTAATAGACTGTACAGAGGTGTTTACGGTGTAAGGAAAAAAGATGTTGAGCGGTTTTTGCGGGAACAGGATGCTTATACACTTCATAAACCGGTGAGAAAAAGGTTTAAAACGGCCAAGACTCTATTTGGCAGGCAGATTTAACAGACATTCAAAGATATTCAGTGTATAATGACGGAAACCGCTACATCCTATTCATAATAGATGTATTCTCTAGATATCTGTGGCTAATTCCCCTGAAAAATAAATCGCCTGAAACAGTTGCTAAAGCGACCAAAACGTTGATGTTAAAAGAAGAAAGGGTTCCTGGCTATTTTTGTACGGATATGGGGAAAGAATTTATAGGTCGCGCTTTTCAGAACATGCTGACAGAGTTTAATATCAGTTACTACACTAGTAGTTCTATACATAAGGCCTCTTTAGCTGAAAGAGTTCAACGTACCATAAAGGAGCGCATGCATCGCTATTTTACACATAAAAACACATACAGCTATGTAAACGTTCTCGGTTCATTAGCTTCATCATACAACCGTTCACACCATCGTACGATTGGCACAACGCCTAACGAAGTTTTAGAAAGAGGTGCGCTGCCAGAGGTGAGAAGAGATCGAGCACCGCCACCACACTCTACACATTTCAAAATCGATGATTATGTAAGGCTGTCACGTTCGGGAAATAAATTCGCGAAGGGATTTGAGCAAGGATGGACACGTGAGATTTTTAAAGTTAGTGTTATGAGACCTAAAGGTGAGATAATGATGTATTACGTTGAAGATTTGAATGGGGAAGAGATCGCTGGAGGCTTTTACCGCGAGGAAGTTGCAGAAAGTGACATTTAATTTAGGAAAAAGTGTTTAAAATTGAAAAACATTTCAGGTAGCAAAGGTTCAGGAAAGAGAAAAATGTACCTGGTGAAATGGCTGGGTTACCCAGAAAGCTTTAATATCTATATAAAAGCTGCTGCAATAATGAAGCTTAAATAGTATACAACATGGCGCCCAGCCACTTCTATGTTACACTCCCGTCCTCTTCTTCTCTGTCTAAATCCTAACAACACCCTCGCCAACTTTGTGACAGAACTCCACGGACCCATTGAATTGGAGCGTGATTCGTATGAGGTGGGCTTATGTGAATTCCAGTTAGTCTCCAAATTTTTAACTCCTGAAAATGAGCAAATCATATTTCTGATCCTTAGAAGAATCGATGAGTGCGAACAGTTAGGCATAACCTTAGACAATACTATGCGTTCAGTCCTGTTCGGTGAGGAA
Source organism: Bathynomus jamesi (assembly GCA_023014485.1). Classification (NCBI taxonomy): domain Eukaryota; kingdom Metazoa; phylum Arthropoda; class Malacostraca; order Isopoda; family Cirolanidae; genus Bathynomus; species Bathynomus jamesi. Next base: position 101,317 of record JAJOZX010005563.1, on the reverse strand, counting down.
CGGTACTATAGCACAAATGTATCGCTAGGAATCGGGCATTATGATACAGCCATGGACATTGTGACGGGGTTAAACAAGACTCTTGCAAAGTCGCACCTGACAAACGATTTACTTTTTGAAGTCGTAAACATAGACACGCCTGCATGCACATTGAAGTTTAATAAAGCCAACCCTTAGTAGAAATATTAAAGATAAAGAGCTGTTCACAATTGTGGCTGAGGGCCAATATAGCTCAGCTCTCCAAAGAGATACCTTTCACGAGGCACGGCATGACTTGTCCAGCTTAATGTATCAATTGAAGATGGAGAAATTGGGTGAAAGCTCTCCGCCCCCAGACATGTGCTATATTTACAGCAATATCGTAGAGCACCAATTTGTTGGTGACACCCAGGCGCGCCTGCTGCGCATTGCACACATCCCCAACCATAGAGGGAAAAGTTTGAGCATTACATATGACAAGCCCCATTATGTGAATGTTGCGACTAATCTATTAACCAACATCTCGATATATAAAAGAACGATTGAGGGAAAAATTTCCCATTCGTTGATTGGAGCTTAACAGTGAAACTACACTTTCGCCGTTTATAATGACTCGAAGGCCATTCACAGTCTACCGAGGAGTGAGATACCAGCGTGGGAGTGGACTTGGTTCCATTTTTTCATCCATACTACACACCGCTGTCCCACTGTTGAAGAGGGGTGCCAGATATCTAGGGCGGAAGGCGCTACAAACAGGTTTTAACGCGGCAGAAGACATAATGGGCGGAACTAAACCTAAAGAAGCTCTAAAAAACATTTAAAATGTACACGGGACGAAATCATCAAAGATGCAAAGGGAAAAATGCGTGGTGACGGAAAGAAGAGATCTGCCAGGAAGAAGGGGTTACCATCATGTGGCGCTAAATGTAAAAGGAAATAAAAAAAGAAGTGCTCTAAGCATATGAAACCTATGGCTGATAATTTTTTTAACTGATATAAGCTGAGGGCACTAATCTCACGAATCATAGGTTGACTAATACTTGTCGAGGGAGGTGGCACTATTTATGACTCGTCATTGCGCGTTTCATCCATCCGTGTAGTTCACAATGCTGTAAATCGGAACTGTCCCTCTTTGATATGCCCCCCACTCAGTTTTCTATTGAGCATAGCGACTTTATTACAATTGACCCATTAAACACAATTAGTTCGCCCAGTGCCCTATAGAATTCGTGATACCGAACTCAGGCCCTTACTTTTTTGACCCGAACTGCATGCACATGTACGCTAAACTGCGTATAGCCCATTCTGATGGAGCGGACTGTGATGATAGTTACTCTGCCTACCCTGAAACCAACTTTTTACACTCCATATTCAGCCAGTGTGAAGTGTATTTAATCCAGGTTAACATCTCGGCAGGAACGGGGTACTACCACCTACGAGCCTATCTGGAAAATGTCCAACTTTTCAAAAGAAGCGAAAGACACCTTTTTAACCGCCGAGGGATATTACTATACTAAAGATGAAAATGGTATAAAGGATAAATTTAAAAATTCTAAAAAAAAGATATGCTAATGTTTTGGACGTTTTCATACAGATTTCACATTCCAGGAGAAACTGCTTATGAACGGGGTGGATATGAAGTTAAAGCTTACCCGCACGATTCCTGAGATCTGCTTAAATCTGGGGTCTGATCAAGAAGAGGGCGCGAAACCCGTTGTGATTCACATCATGCAGACGTATTTGCGTATACGCCAAGTGAAATTAAGCTCCCCGAAACAAATAGAAATTGAGAAAGACTTAATACACGCCACAGTAAAATACCCAATTAACAGGGTACAGATCAAACTATACACGGTGCCCGCCGTGTTGGCCTCGAAGCAACTAGAAAACGTGGCCCTTGGAGTCCTACCTAAAAGATATTAATTAGAATGTCGGACCACGCCTCGACGAATGGAAAACATAAAAATAGTGCCTTTAAATTCGAGAAGTTCGGCCTTAAAAATATTACTTTATACGTAAATGGCATCGCTTTGGGAGGGACCATGATTACGGACTACTCATCAGACGCTGTGTTCCCACTCTGCGCGAGAGCATATAGTAGTCTGGCTCATAATACAGGCGCCTGTGACGAACTTGGGTTTGGTGTAACGCAGAAAGAATGTCGAAGAATTTAACATTTATTTATTTGATATTACGCCTGACTTGTCTGCTGACGGAAATACGCATTTAAGTCCACAGCAAAGTGGGAATATCTCAGTCAGGTTGGAATTTGCCAAGCCTATAGACGCGCCTATAAGTGTACTCGTGTACCTCGAATCACAGGCACTAATAGAAGTTGATCGTTTCAGGAACGTGGTCACAGACTTTTAGAAGCATAATGGGCTTAATTTTTACGTTGTAGAAAAATTCAGAATAAAGCTAGGTTAGAGTAACTGCAAATTCTAGCCATAAGCAGATATCCTGACAGTTTTTCAAAAGTAAGATTAGCTGGGTGTGCTATGCTTCGGCTGCCTGCAACGGGTCTCGAACCCGCAGCCAAATCTTAATAGTTTTTAATATTTCTATTGTAAGTTTTTAATATTTCTGAAATCGTACCTGTACAAGAAATGTACAAATAACACACCATATATATATATACCGAAATAACCCGAAGGAAACAGAATTAAAAATATTTTTGAAAACGCGTTTATTGCGACATTTTACGGTTAGGTTATATTGTTATAAACGAGAGTCCTGGCCGATATATATATATATATGTATATATATATATATATGTCGCGGTTAGGTTATATTATAAACGGGGAAGGGTCCTGGCCGATATATATATATATATATATATATTATGTCCCGGTTAGGTTATATTATAAACGGGGAAGGGTCCTGGCCGATATATATATATATATATATTATGTCCCGGTTGGGTTATATTATTATAAACGGGGAAGGGTCCTGGCCGATATATATATATACACATATATATTATGTCCCGGTTAGGGACAAGAGAGAGTCCTGGGATTAATTTTTCTTCGTAGGAAAACTCAGAATAGCGCTAGGTTAGACACAAGTTTCTTACATTTTAACAGCGTCCTCATTGAACGGTTCTTGCATTTCGTCACAATTTTCCGTAACAATCTGGGTAGATAAAAGTTCCTCCCGATCTACAGCTCTGCAAATTAGACGCGTTGCGTGAGCATAAAAGTCTTGATCTTCAATCAAATCAGGAGAATTGTAGAGCGATAACTGACTCATAGTGTATATTTGAAAAGCACTAAGCGAAAAAACATACGAACTGAGGCTCTGAGATGAACTGCTCCCTTTTATAAAGGGGGCTTGTGACCAACCCACAAAACACAATCGTTAGCTTCCTATTGGCTAGCGGTTAATTTTGGGCGGAGCTTGACACGTAGGCCTGCATAGCGGCCAAACAGAGGTCCTGGGATCAGCCCACAGGGCTGTGATTGGTTTCCCCTTGAAATCAGGGGCGTGTCAGATATCCCCATTCGTGGAGAGACGAGAAATGCTTTGATTTTTGATTTTGTATTTGACAGAGAGAGAGAGAGTTGAGGTTGGAATGTGAAACGTTTTATGGTGCATGATGCTCGCCTGTACATCCTCGTTTGTCGGGAAAGGAAGGTTTTTCGTGATATTGGAAGATATATTCGGTACAATTCGCGTATGTTTGAGAGAAACACTAAACTACGGTTTATGGTGCCTTGAAACATAAAAGTGGAAGATATTTAATTACCCATGAAGAAAACCGCTGTAAAATTTCTGCGATACAATAAATAAATTTAAAAAAACAAAGACGTGTGATGTAGTGTTTCAGTAAACACCAAAGTTTACGTTACGATCTCGAGCGAATGGAAATAAGATTGACCCGACGCTGGGCTGTATAATTTAATGATAAACAACATATATATATATATATATATATATATATATATGAGAAAAGTTCAGAATGGAAGGGTGTTTATAGCGTTTTAATCTTTATGATCTCGAAATAAACTCCTGCGGAAAGAAGTTTATTTATTGGAACTTTAAAAATTTTAAATCGAAATTATCTATCGCTTCCGCCAAACTCCACAATTTTCAGAACGATGTTTAATATAATTGCTTATATATATATATATATATATATATATAATATATATATATATATATATATATATTATTTTTCTATAAATATTTATGCCCTTCTATTGTTCAGCTAATTACATCGTTTAATTAGAGTTTAGGAAGGCGTTTGGTTGTATCGCTTTCACCTTTCTTCATTTCCCTCCTTTATCATATTCCCTTTCTATTTATTAATTTGTGCTGTACATTTTAATGCTACGTGCACCATTTGTCCTGTTTTAATTGTTACAGATGAAAAAGACCGTAATATTCGACTTAAGGTAGCCGGAGAGTGAGTTAATTAATGCAGTTTGACAAAGATACTTACACGAATTTTTAGATGAACTCTTTTCCGGAATTGTACATATATAGGCTCGCCTTTGCTTTCCGCCCGAAGTGTTCATTCTGATGAATGTCAATCTTTACACTCCACCTTAGACCTTTTAAACGGGGATATATATATATGTAAAAGAGCGCTCGCGAGAGAGAGCCCTGCTAGGGCGCTCTGGGTACCCCTACCAACCGTGGAAAGATGTTTACACGAATTTTTAGATAAACTTTTTTCCGGAAGTGTACATATATAGGCTCGCATTTGCGTTCCGCCCGAATTGTTCATTCTGGTGAAGATCAAAGTTTACACTCCACCTTAGACCTACTTTTAAACGGGGAAATATATATATATATATTATATATATATATATATATATTATGTATATGAGAGAGAGAAAGAGGGAAATAAACAAACAGATAAACATGATCGAGTATTGCAATAACGGGATCCCCTAGTTGCCCCTACGAACCGTGGAAGGATGTTTACACTCCACCTTAGACCTACGGTTTAACACGGATCATTAGGTCACCCTGGCGACCAACCGCGGAAGGACGCGCCGCCGCCGGTTCTCGAGCCCCGCCTACACTCCACCTTAGACCTACAGTTTAACGCGGTCGCCGGAGCCCAACACATATAATCGTAATATTTTATGGACGTATAAATGGGTCTGTACGTGCCAAACGAAGTATACACTGTGCCAACTGGCTGATGATGCCTGGAGGCACTGGCTGATTAAGCCGACTGGCTGATTAGGGGCCCTATAAGACAACGGCCGCTCGGCTGAAGTCTTAATATGCGCATGGATCCTGTCAAGCGAACACCTCTCCTCCTCTCTCTCTCTCCTTTCTCTTAGGTTAGGTATACCCCTTTGGGGGTGAGGCCGTCCCACATTATCCCCCAAAGAGTTCTACCCCAGCGGGAGTTCATTGCAACTTGGGGGATAACTCCGCCTCCAAGTTGCATAACCCCTTGTTGCTCTTGCAGTAACCCCCTCCCCCCTTTACGGGGTGCCTTGCAACAAGGGAGAAGGTGGTTGGCACTATGGGTGCCTTGTAATAAAAGGGGGAGGGGTTGGCACCATGGGCGCCTTGCAACAAAGAGGGAGGGGGAGGGGTTGGCACCCTTACAACATCTTGCAACATTTGCAATTACGTTGCACTCGTCCATTTTGCGGGCATACTACTGTACTCCATCAGTAATACTGAATCATTCACTTAACTCACACATGGATTACAATCCATGTGAAGCCTTCTCATTGCATTCACATCTTGTCTTGCCACTAACACCACATAATCTAAACACTCACTCACTCTCTGGCGACATTAAGACTAATCCAGGCCCCACTACAACTTACATATGTCACCATACACAAAGACGTAGACACAATAGCACCATGAGACACATACAGAAGTATAATATTAACATATTACAGTACAACGTAGATGGCCTAACAAACAAAATCATGCAGCTTAAGGAATTCGTACACAAACAAAACATTCACATAGCACTTATACAAGAAACAAAACTAAAACGCACACACAAAACACCACCATCCCTGACTTCACGGCGATCCGTCAAGATCGTACTGGGGGTAACGGGGGTGGACTCATCACTTACATACGTAAAAGCATTAGCTACACTGATGCTACCCAAAACATTACAAACACAATCCAAGCAGATAACACGATAGAAATACAGGCAGTTAACATTAAAACACGCGCAAAACACAACACCACACTAATCAACATTTACATCCCACCAGATAGTTCACCTCAGGTGCCAGCCAATTACAATCCACAGTTACACAATCTTGCCTCTCTCACTAATGTCATCTTAGGAGGAGACTTCAACGCCAAAGACACTAGTTGGTACCTGCACAACCAAAACAACACCAGAGGCGCCAACATAGCCACACAACTAAACAGCCTCTTCATTCTTAACAATACAGAAGAACATACACACATACCACATCAAGCAGGGTACTCAAACTACTCCCCAGACATAACGTTCTGTTCCCCCTCACTAGCAACACATACACAATGGAGAACAGAAAAACAACTGTCATCAGACCACCTGCCCATCATCATTACAACACATTCTACACTCTGCCCCAACAGCCTGAGGCACACTTACAGAAATTACAAGAAAGCTGATTGCGAACAGTTCAAAATACAGACTGAGGAACAATTCACCACATTAAACAGCACACCCATCATAAACATCGATACAACACTCAAGACATTTAATCAGATTATCAATAATGCAAACAAATACATACCCAAGGGCAACATTAGGAAATACAACCCAAATTACACTAGAGAAATAGCCCACCTCATAAGGCAACGTAACACCTCAAATATAACACACAAACACCACACACAGAAGCCATAAAACAGCAGATACAACAGCTCAACACAGAAATAAACAACAAACTCAAGAAAAACAAACAGAAGCATTCAGGGAATTCATAACAACACTAAACCACTCCACAGATACATACAGGCTATACAAGAATATAAACAGCATTACCCACTCTAACAGCGGCATTCACACCTCACACGCGGCTATCTGTCGCAGCCAAAATAATATCCCAACATACACACAACAAGCTAACATTCTAGTTAATCACTACGCAAAGATAAGTCACTTAAACAGAGACAACAACCAGAAACACGCAGACAGACAAACAGCCAGACAAAAGAAAACCTACAGACTCGACACGACCATTACACCCTTCAATACAGACCAGACCACCAAGATCATCAAAAACATTAAGAATTCGAAGGCTACTGGACCAGACAACATATCTAACATACACCTTAAACACTTGGGCCCACAAGGAATACTAGCTCTCAAATATCAGCACATATTCATACCAACACTGTATTATTCCTGACATATGGAAACAAGGTAAAATTATTACACTACTCAAACCAAACAAAAATCCAACAGAACCAGCTTCCTATAGACCCATTACTTTACTATGCACACCTTTCAAAGTAACAGAAAGACTAATCTTACAAATCACCAACACACACATACCACTATCGCCTACTCAACATGGATTCAGACCTCACCACTCAACCACGACATTACTCACTACCTCACGCAGCACATCATGGATGGCATCAACTCCAGAAGACCAGCTCAACGTACACTATTAGCAACAATAGACATTAGTAAAGCATTTGATGCTATCCCACGCTTCCCTCTCATAACAAAATGCTCAACACAAACATGCACAATAACACCAAAAGGTGGCTGAGCAACTATCTCTCAGGAAGATACATGTCACATTTAATGGCAAGTCATCCAAAAACAAGCTTTTTCCGAACGGGGTCCCTCAAGGCTCTGTTCTCTCACCAACACTCTTCAACTTATACATGCATGACATTCCAACACCCATAGATAATAAGCTTACCTTATCATCATATGCAGATGATATCACTCTAACATCCACCCACAACAACATCGACACCGCTGCAAATAACCTACAAACATACATAAACAGTATACAAGACTGGCTCACACACAATAGACTCAAAGTAGCGCCCACAAAATCAACCATCACCTTGCTTACAAGCAACACAAAAGAACACCAGGTAATTCCACAGCTTACACTAAACAACATCAACATTCCACACACTCACAGAACCAAAATACTTGGTGTCACATACAACACATATCTTTTGCAAACCACATTCAGGATATTAAAAACAAATGTACGTCAAGACTTAACACGCTTAGGGTACTAACAGGCACAAACTTTGGACACCAGCAGGAAACAACATCACTCATATACAAACAATATATTCGCTCAGTTATGGACTATGCTAGCCCATGCTGGACACTCATTATCTCAAACACACACATAAACACCTTACAAACAATACAAAACAAAGCACTTCGTATCATTACAGGATTCACTCAAACAACACCAATAGAACACCTGCACACAAAAACAAAAATACTAAAAGTTAGGGAACATTTAGACATGAGGGGAACACAATTCATGGCAACAGCGACAACTAACCTACAACACCCTTGCCACTACATGTACAATCATGCACCAACACCTCGCACCATTAAGGTAACACCAGAGAGACATTATAACCAAATACTCCATTCCATACCACGCCCCACAGACATCACACAGTACAGAAAACACATACACACACACCTAACCCACAAAGCACTGACACGACTCGGTCCGAATGCGGTCCTAAGTGCGAAGCCGCCACCCATTAACAGGTCAGAGATCAGCCTGAGCAGATCGGATCGAGTTAACTTAGCACGATTCCGATGTGGACATCACCCCAACTTACGGACATATAAACACAGACTAGACAACTCCATAGACGACACCTGCCACCTATGCCAAGACACACCACAAACAATTGAACACATTATGACGGACTGTACCGCTCTAGCACAACAACGAACACAACACAACATCACTAGTGCGCTGAACCTCTGGTCCACTCCGGAGAGGGCGATCGGTTACCTGCGTGCCGCCGGCTTGCTCGATCAGGGTGGGCTGATCGGCTAAACAACAACAACAACAACAACTCATCACAGGGCAGAGCTATACTGTCATACACTTTCTCCGAATCCATGAATGCCAAATGCACTTTTTCTTTTTTCTCACTTAGTTTGTTACTCAAAAGTCTTCCTGCAAACATTCATCAACCCATCCTCTGCCCATCCTTTAAAGCCGCCTGACTCATCTCTAACCAGCTTCAGGGCTGGCAATAAGAAACAACTCCCCCACCCTCACCCCACAAAAAAACAACAACCGGAGGTGGTTTTTGGGTGTTTTTATTATCTTAAATGCTACTGACTCACTACTGCCCGTCAGTTGCAATCAGAGTAACCTGTAATTTCTCTTCAATAAGTAACTGAGGTGATACAAAATAGATAATGAAAACTGAGATAAAAAGTATTTAAGTGAAGACTGAAGCAGCAAAAGCCCAGTTAGGCTTAACCTGTGAATACGGTCTGAACTAATAAAATAAATCTCAGAACCCAAAGTTTATAGACCTCGGCCTACACGTAAGCAGCTTGGATCTTGGAACTTACTTGACTGGAAGTAAAGCAGTTATAGGATAAAATGACAATTATTATTAGTACTATAATTATATATTTAAAATATAAAAAAGTAGTAAGGTTATTTTAAAAAGTATTATGAATAAGTTTGTTAATAATGATTTACTTACATAAATCATAAAAAAATAAGAGAAAACAATCCATAATAGACCTCATTCCTGACCCACTTATCAGTAATCTCTCTCACTCTCAATATCTTCCATATACCTCTTTAGCTTAAATTCGTATATCTCTGATTATTGCAGTCAGTCAGCTCCTTCACCTTCTCTGTCTTCTCTGTCGAATTACGTTACACATTCCCACGGTTCCTGATAGATCTTTCATAACTATTTTATTCATTGGTTTGGATAGCATATTACCCTCTAAACTTCCTCTGAAAACTGATGTGCATTTCTATAAAAAATTCAGTGGTACTTTTACTCTCATCAAATAAACGTTGTACTTCCAAGAGTGCCTGCGCACAGTAAATCTTAAAACTTCATACACACACACACACACACACACACACTCGTGTGTGTGTGTGTTATATAATATATATATATATATATATATATATATATATATATATATATATATATATATATATATATATATATATATATTAGGGTGATTCAAATATGGAGGTAAAAAATTTTTTTTTATATTTTAATGTGTTCAACCCTTTAAATGGTTCATTTCAGCATAAAAATAACTATCCTAAAATATTTTATCAAATTTTTAATTTTTAAGGGTTGCTACCAGCAATTAAAAATTGACAGAACGACTCAAATTGTCAAATTTTTCCACACCACCAAGGAGGTACAGTACAAGGCGCATTGCTTTTTTTTAATGTGAAAAGCTCCCCCGTAGGTCCTACCATAACCACAAGCATGCATAATTAAACTAGCATGATATTTGAGACATTAGCTGTACTTACTTCATCAATGTTTCTTTTTTCTATCAGGGTAAACAGCCCTGTAGTTTTTCACTACTTGTAGCAAGAATTGTTTTTGATCTTCGTCATGTGTTAGTATTTTATTATATTCATCCATTAATTTTACTCCTCTTTCCGCTATATCATTCACGACTTTCCACTGTTTGATAGATTTCTTAGCGGAGTTAAACTCTTCATCATTATGCCATTCTTTAGCATCTTTGAGTAAAAATTTTGAACTAAATTTTGTTATTGTAAAGAATCTTTGAGTATTTCATGTGACAAAATCTTCTAATTTCTTCGTTGGAATAAGTGCAGGATCTAGAAAAGCCCGTTTTGCAGGAAGAGTTTCTTTTGTATTTTGCAAGGCCTTTACCATTTTGTTTTTGTTCAGTAGGCACTTCATCATCATAAAAGGCCAACGCAACCAGTTCTTCTGATAGGTACCAGAGTGACCTAACAGTTTTTTAATAGCAACAAATGCAATTGTGTCATTTATTTGTTTTGTAGACTACAAGATTCTGTAATAATTCCAGAGCAAGACGAGGAGCGCAAGATGGCACAGGAGCTGTAAACCATGCCTTTACATATAACCGAGTAGCAAATAGACAGATGTCTTTTAGGGTTCTAGGAAATTTCGTCGCAAACATTTTCGCCGTAGGAAAATTCGCCGTAGGAAAATTCGCCGTAAACATTTTCGCCGTAAGACAAATTCGCCGTAAGGACATTTCGCCGTAAAATTTTTTAAAAATAATCAATGGATGATAAAGGGTATTATATAAGTATTAAAAAGGCAAGTCTTTATTCAATGGTAAAAGTCAGTGATAAAACTTCTTAAAAATAAACTCTCTTCCTTCATCAAATTGGTTATGAGTTTCTAGATACTTGGATGCATGTTAGTAATAGAGCTTTGTATTGCATTGTGGAAGCCTTCTATACTGTTGTTCGTTCTCGGCATATTATTATGAGTTCTTTCGACAACATTCCACAATTCTATAGGAAATGTTGGCTCCATTCTTCGCCTTCGCGCGCCTCCGCCTCGTTCTCCTCCTATATAGTGAGTTTCAACGCAAGATAAGGAATTTATTTAAGAAATTTATTTAACCAAACTATCACGACTTAACCTAACCAATCGTCAATGCCGTACAGTATAAAGAATGTTGGCTCCATTCTTCGCCTTCGCGCGCCTCGGCCTCGTTCTCCTCCTATATAGTGAGTTTCAAAGCAAGATAAGGAATTTATTTAAGAAATTTATTTAACCAAACTATCACGACTTAACCTAACCAATCGTCAATGCCGTACAGTATAAAGAATCTTAATTGTGGTAGACTGCTCGAAGCTAGGTAGACCGCACATTAACCAGCACGGCTATTATAAGGGTTCAGTTAAACTTTTTTTTTATTTTAATTTTATTTTATTTACGGCGAAATGTCCTTACGGCGAATTTGTCTTATTATAAGGGTTCAGTTAAACTTTTTTTTTAATTTTAATTTTATTTTATTTACGGCGAAATATCCTGACGGCGAATTTGTCTTACGGCGAAAATGTTTACGGCGAAAATGTTTACGGCGAATTTTCCTACGGCGAAAATGTTTACGGCGAATTTTCCTACGGCGAAAATGTTTACGGCGAATTTTCCGGTCACGGTCTTTTAGTCCTTTTTTGTCTTTTACTGAAATTTTGAACTGAGATTTGAACAAAAAATGTTAATGAATATGTAATTTTGGCCATCCACCTAGCCCGATGAAGTCCCGCTGGATGTTTAAATTTGATTCCACCTTTTGGTTCACCTCCCAAAAAAATAATTGTTAACTGCAATAGTTCTAGGTAATCGTCTCTTGGTTGGAATGTGTCTAGTTGATTTGCTGCAAATATAATTATGTCATGTTTGATGTCATGAATATTTTCATAGATATCTGGATCTGATAATACTGTTTCGTAGTCCTCCTTATTAATGCTTGACCATATTTCTCTGAACTTCTTAAAAAGATCTATATCTGGGCCAGAAGATGGTGATAAAGACTTTGAAACAACAGCTTCCAGCATAATTTCAAATATGTGGTGTCGACATGCCAGCCACAATAAATCGTTGTCGAATTTTTATTCTAGAAGAATAGCTGCACCATTTCTAGGACCAGTATTGGCTGTCGTTGTATCGAAACACACGCATTTTATTTGTTCGCAGATGCCCCATTCAAGCGATGTCTGATTGTTGGCATTAAAACTAGAGACGCATTTCTGTCACTCAATTTTGCAACATCAAGACTTCCTAATAATTTATCATCAAACAATTTTCTACGTTTGCCTACCTTACTTTTCCATGTTGAAGGTTGTGCAGCACAGAAACCAGATTCATCACTTTTACTCTCCTCTGATTCTGATTCTGATGATGTACTGGTGAGTATGACAGCCTCTTCATTCTTCTTTCTTTTGATCTCTTCTTCTGCTTTCCTCTTTTCATAATGTTGCTTTTCTGCTGCTCTTTGCTATTTTTTAGCAACAGCCTTATCAATGGTACCCATTTTTCCATGATGTCCTTTCTCACGTTGCATTTTCAAGAATTTCTTATCATCTTCTATTTTTATAAGCTGCATAGCATTCTCATGAGCAATGTCAAATAAGTTTTCCAGTTTATCTTTCCATTTTCTTCTTTATTATTTAAATTTTGTGATCTTTTCAATTTGTTTGCTTTGTTTTTCTTAAGCAGCTGCCATTCCTTCAGTATTCCTTGAATTTTATCTACTACATGTACTCTGTTTTGCTGGTATTCCTCTTTTTTCCAAACTGCTAGCACATCATCCACAGTAGAGTAGCATGATTTCTAATGCCTCGCTTTTTAATATTTCTGTAGTGCATGAAGAGGGCCATCATTTCCTTCTCTGATGGTAATACGAATGTTTTAGTACTGCAGAGGGCTGCCCAATTAGCCATACTTCAGTTTCTTTTCTCGTAGAACTCCCAACTGAGCAACTAGGTGATGGTGAGTTAGGCCTACCTTCCATAATCGATTAATTGGTATCAAAATTACGAGTTCCAAACAACAATTAAAAGCAAGCTAGTATATAAACCATTAATTAAAATTCTGAAATATAAACAATTAAACATAAAATCATAAGTTGTAAAAACAAACAAATTGAAGAAAAGGGAAACTTTGACGCCTGGTAGCACATAGTAAATTTTATTTAAAATTCACCAAATTTGGCATACACTACTTTTTTGTCATAGGGAACAAAAATACAGGTTGAACAATTAAAAAAAACAACTTTGATTTTTTGAATCACCCTAATATATATATATAATAATTAAAACTTTACAAAATAATAATAATAATAATAATAATAATAATAATAATAATAATTAAGAACAGGACACATCTATAACTTGATAGCCTACTGTATCTTTAAACCTACTGCTATTTTAATAGATATTTCTCCAAAATCTTTTTGTTTCCATATCTAAAGGTAAGCTTGACGTAGTCATAAGAGAGACTGAAAAGGATATAGTCAGTTGAAAACTTTATTTCTCATACGCACGTCATATTTAATAAATCATATGCTTGCTATAAATCTTACCTCAGTGTGCGATGCTTGTCAAAGTTTTCAAATTTTGATTGTAAGTCAAAGCTTGGCACTAACTTTTTGATATGATATTCCTTCACTACTTTTAGGTTTTCTTCTGCTATTAAAAGCTAAAATTTAGAAAATGGGAAGAAATTAATCATTGTTTCTATTAACACTCAACAAGTTCTTTTAACAAACACTTCAAGCTTAATGTAAGGTTTGAGAGACTTAAAAACTTTCTTTGTTGAAGTTGTGCTGTAATGGAATCAGTACCCTAAGAGAGAGATAATGTTCATAATTTATATATATATATATATATATATATATATATATATATATATATATATATATATATATATATATATATATCTATATATTACAGGCACCTAATTTTTTCACTTGGCTGCATATTTCAAAATACATTCACTGCAATGTTTTCTGTAGAAATTCATGTAGAAAAATTTATCGTTCCCTCTTCCACTACCTGTAAAAGTAAAGGCTTAATAGTGTTTAAATTACTTTTACAATTATTTTTACAATTGAACCCGTTTTTCATTTTAGGATTAATTACAGCTTGGATAATTTATGAGTTTTCAGGATAATTTCTTTACAGTCAAAGGAAACCTATACCCTTAAATATAAGTGCATTGCCCGTTATGAAATATTAGGTTACATTATACTTCAGACTACACATAAATGAGAGAGAAGGGACTCATTGATGATAGGTGAAGATTTCAAACAAAGGAACACTTTAATTCGAACAAACAAGGCTTGTTCGAATCAGAAAAGTGCAATAAATTAATTCAATAGCCCCTAGCCCCCCCAAAGTTCAAGGAATCAGTTCATATTAATATTTTTGTTAGTCTCAGGTAGATAATTTTTTAAAATAGTAACAAACCTACTAGAAATGAGTTGTTTGAGCTCGTTTCAAGTACTGTATGAGGATAATGTTTATTTCCTGACGAAGTGTATAGTAGCGCATCCTTCTTCCAATTTTTTATTGTTCATCAAGTAAAATGTTGAGGAAATGTTTTAAAATATTTTTACGTTATTCTTATTAAGTTTATTTTCCTAAAATTAAAATTTAATTTCCGGGAAACAACTTTTCTTTCTCATACACGATCATTTTCTCTCTCTCTCTCTCTCTCTCTCTCTCTCTCTCTCTCTCATGGTTTTAATTTTTTAAAGCAATTAATTATAAGGCATATGCGAAGGCGATACGCAGGAGTTTATTATTTTTTGGCGCATTTCCTTGTGGTATCTGTATTCTGTAACTATAAAAGTCTAATATAGATTTTCTTGCTTTTTCTGCATCCAATTTCCTTCAGTTTCTACTTAATTAAAATCTTTATCGAAACAATCTCTGTCTATGAAGATATTTACATACATTGTTAACTAGTTACAATGTTTTAGAATTTGTCGAAGACAACTGAGAAAGAAGTAATAAAATACTAGCTTATATATTGTGAAGTGTAAAGATGTGATTCTGCATAAATGAGGTGTCTAGTGCTCCCTGGAGTTCCTTTGTACTCTTTCCAGAAAAGACTTTCTAAGCAAATCATATATTTACTTGTATATATTACTTGATTTTCCTACTAAAACTTTAATTTTAGAAAAAAATTTCAAATATATATATATAAAATTATTTTACAAAGTAACGCGTGAATATATATATATATATATATATATATATATATATATATATATATATATATATATATATATATATATATATAATATATATTGCAATTCCTGCAATAAAAATTCTAAAACTAAAAGCCATTAAAAGAAACTAAAAGTGAGAACGTTTTCGGCAGTTAGATTGCCCTCATCAGTCACAAATAAAAGAATAAAAGGTTAAAGCAATTAATCGAAATAAAAATAGATTTAAAAGAAGGCGAGACAACCGAATGCAATAGAGTCAGCGGCAAAGCTAAGCGTATTATAAAACTAAACGAGGATATACGCGGACAAGTCCATTTTATCTATGGGGGAGGAACCTTTTAACGAACGTTTTAATTTTTGGGAAAAAATTTAGCGGGTTTAGTAAAGCGTCGTCCATGTTGTACGATCCGTTATTAAAGTTAAAATTATCAGAATTATTAATGACAAACCATTCACGCTCTTCCATACTGTTGACACGTAAGTCGGAATTTTGATTCCCTAAAGTTTTTGTCTATGATTAAACGTAGAGACAATTAAATAAAGAACTCTGTTCGCTCGTCTCATTTTGCATATTTACGTTGATACGTACGTTCATTAAGGTTAGTACTTTCCCCAATGTAACACTTTAAACGATCCTCACATGGAAAAGAGTAGATCGCCCCTATATCTTCATTATCCCTAGAAGTATTATTATTATTATTATTATTCAGAGTGCAAAGATTTTAATTGTGTTCTTTTAATTATTACATTTAAATCATTAGAAATTAATATTTCACTATTGACATCAGTGGAAATGGGCACTGTTAACACTCTTATTTTTATATTTAGGTTTATTTAGAATGATGAAAAGTCCTTTTAGCAAAGGAATAAAACGTTGAAATGAATCAAATTGACGAAAACATTTTCACTTTCTCTTTTAACGTTTTTTACTTTATTATATATATATATATATATATATATATATATATATATATATTATATATATATATATAATTTAGGGTGATTCAAATATGGGGGTAAAAAATTTTTTTTATATTTAATGTGTTCAACCCTTTAAATGGTTCATTTCAGCATAAAAATAACTATCCTAAAATATTTTATCAAATTTTTAATTTTTAAGGGTTGCTACCAGCAATTAAAAATTGACAGAACGACTCAAATTGTCAAATTTTTCCACACCACCCAGGAGGTACAGTACAAGGCGCATTGCTTTTTTTTAATGTGGAAAGCTCCCCCGTAGGTCCTACCATAACCACAAGCATGCATAATTAAACTAGCATGATATTTGAGACATTAGCTGTCCTTACTTCATCAATGTTTCTTTTTTTCTATCAGGGTAAACAGCCCTGTAGTTTTTCACTACTTGTAGCAAGAATTGTTTTTGATCTTCGTCATGTGTTAGTATTTTATTATATTCATCCATTAATTTTACTCCTCTTTCCGCTATATCATTCACGACTTTCCACTGTTTGATAGATTTCTTAGCGGAGTTAAACTCTTCATCATTATGCCATTCTTTAGCATCTTTGAGTAAAAATTTTGAACTAAATTCTGTTATTGTAAAGAATCTTTGAGTATTTGATGTGACAAAATCTTCTAATTTCTTCGTTAGAATAAGTGCAGGATCGAGAAAAGCCCGTTTTGCAGGAAGAGTTTCTTTTGTATTTTGCAAGGCTATTACCATTTTGTTTTTTGCTTCAGTAGGCACTTCATCATCATAAAAGGCCAACGCTACCAGTTCTTCTGATGGGGCAGGGACAATTCGACGTGGCCGACTCGATGCGACCCAACTCAATGTGGCCGACTCGATGTCAGGACAACTCGATGTCAAGCCAAGTCGATGCCAGGCCAAGTCGATTTCATTTTCTTTATATATTTAATGTAGGTTAACTGAATGCCGGTTAGGTCAACTGTACGCCCTTGACGATTGGTTAGGTTAAGTTGTGATATTTTCGTTAAAACTAACGAAAATATCCCTTAGGGATATCACATCGTGTTGTCCTGACATCGAGTCGGCCACATCGAGTTGGGTCGCATCGAGTCGGCCACATCGAATCGTACCCAACCCCTTCTGATAGGTACCAGAGGTGACCTAACAGTTTTTTAATAGCAACAAATGCAATTGTGTCATTTATTTGTTTGTAGACTACAAGATTCTATAATAATTCCAGATCAAGACGAGGAGCGCAAGATGGCACAAGAGCTGTAAACCATGCCTTTACATATAACCGAGTAGCAAATAGACAGATGTCTTTTAGTCCTTTTTTGTCTTTTACTGAAATTTTGAACTGAGATTTGAACAAAAAATTTTAATGAATATGTAATTTTGGCCATCCACCTAGCCCGATGAAGTCCCGCTGGATGTTTAAATTTGATTCCACCTTTTGGTTCACCTCCCAAAAAAATAATTGTTAACTGCAATAGTTCTAGGTAATCGTCCATTGGTTGGAATGTGTCTCGTTGATTTGCTGCAAATATAATTATGTCATCTTTGATGTCATGAATATTTTCATAGATATCTGGATCTGATAATACTGTTTCGTAGTCCTCCTTATTAATGCTTGACCATTTTTCTCTGACTTCTTAAAAAGGACTATATCTGGGCCAGAAGATGGTGATAAAGACTTTGAAACACAGCTTCCAGCATAATTTCAAATATGTGGTGTCGACATGCCAGCCACAATAAATCGTTGTCGAATTTTTGTTCTAGAAGAATAGCTGCACCATTTCTAGGACCAGTATTGGCTGCCGTTGTATCGAAACACATGCATTTTATTTGTTCGCAGATGCCCATTCAAGCGATGTCTGATTGTTGGCATAAAACTAGAGACGCATTTCTGTCACTCAATTTTGCAACATCAAGACTTCCTAATAATTTATCATCAAACAATTTTCTACTTTGCCTACCTTACTTTTCCATGTTGAAGGTTGTGCAGCACAGAACCAGATTCATCACTTTTACTCCTCTGATTCTGATTATGTACTGGTGAGTATGACAGCCTCTCATTCTTCTTTCTTTTGATCTCTTCTTCTGCTTTCCTCTTTTCATAATGTTGCTTTTTCTGCTGCTCTTTGCTCTTTTTTTAGCAACAGCCTCATCAATGGTACCCATTTTTCCATGACGTCCTTTCTCACGTTGCATTTTCAAGAATTTCTTATCTTCTATTTTTATAAGCTGCATAGCATTCTCATGAGCAATGTCAAATAAGTTTTCCAGTTTATCTTTCCATTTTTCTCTTCTTTATTATTTAAATTTTGTGATCTTTTCAATTTGTTTGCTTTGTTTTTCTTAAGCAGCTGCCATTCCTTTAGTATTCCTTGAATTTTATCTACTACATTTTACTCTGTTTTGCTGGTATTCCTGTTTTTTTCCAAACTGCTAGCACATCATCCGCAGTAGAGTAGCATGATTCTCTAATGCCTCGCTTTTTAATATTTCTGTAGTGCATGAAGAGGGCCATCATTTCCTTCTCTGGTGGTAATACGGATGTTTTGGTACTGCAGAGGGCTGCCCAATTAGCCATACTTCAGATTCTTTTCTTGTAGAACTTCTCCCAACTGAGCAACTAGGTGATGGTGAGTTAGGCCTAGCTTCCATAATCGATTAATTGGTATCAAAATTGCGAGTTCCAAACAACAATTAAAAGCAAGCTAGTATATAAACCATTAATTAAAAATTCTGAAATATAAACAATTAAACATAAAATCATAAGTTGTAAAAACAAACAAATTGAAAAAGAGGGAAACTTTGACGCCTGGTAGCACATAGTAAATTTTATTTAAAATTCACCAAATTTGGCATACACTAAATGCAAAAAAACTTCACTTTTTTTTCTACGTGAAGGTCAAAATATGAAAATAAAAACCCACTCTAATAGACAGAGTTTATTTCCACGACAGTTTCGACGCCCACTGGCATCCTCCTCGGGTGGATACAGAAACACGAATGAACCAAAACAAGAGGGAAAAGCAGTCCAGGGACCGACCGTTAAGAAATTCGCACCTAGGTTAGATCCCATTCTCCCGACACCGGAAGGGCATTTTCATTAAGTACATTCGCGCAATTTTTTTAAAACTATCTTCCTCTTCTAAACATACAGATTCTATTATATTTTTTACATAATTATTACATTTATTATTAAATTTATTACATTTAATATTGCATAATTATTTATTACAGAAATTATAAATTTATTAATACATTGGTTATTACATTATTGTTTATTATACAGAACTTATAAACCGAAAAACGAATGAAAAAAGCCGATTAGGAAACAATCCAGAAACCAATGAGAAATTCGCACCTAGGTTAGATACCGTTCTCCCGACACTGGAAGGGCATTTTATTACAGGGAGGATGCCAGTGGGCGTCGAAACTGTCGTGGAAATAAACTCTGTCTATTAGAGTGGGTTTTTATTTTCATATTGGCATACACTACTTTTTTGTCATAGGGAACAAAAATACAGGTTGAACAAATAAAAAAAAAACTTTGCTTTTTTTTAATCACCCTAAATTATACGTATATATATAAAGAAATAACAGGATCAACACAGTGGTGAACGTTTCATAAATTTATTTAGTAATCCAAACGTTTCGGCAATATATTTGACATCTTCAGTGATATCTAAATTAAAAGAAGTTAAAATGTTAAAAACTTAAAAAAAAAAATTTAATTAGATATTCGTAATACAATTAAAATGACAAATGAGTAGATACAACTATAAAAATTAAAAATATAAGAAAAACACTTAAAAAGTAATAACAGGAGCAAGAGCATACATTTGTCACCATAGTTGGCATATGACTAAACAAAACAGAGTACAAAAATAAGTAACTATTTTAGTTGGTTGTTTGGATATGGGGACATTACTTGGTTAAAATAAATTCAATTTGAAGGAGGAGTTATTGTTATTTATTTTTAGTTTTTCTAAAAATGTTTTGGAATACATATATATATATATATATATATATTCCACTTAATGCATATGGGTCTTCTCTAGGATTACTCTTTTATCCCGGTTAATGCCAGACGATTTCAAGCGAAGTGACGCATCCTGCATTAAAAGAGTTAACAAGGGCTGGCAGAAATTGCAGTTTATAATCTGATTTATTCTTTTTAAATGATCGACTGAAATTTTTTGGCTTGTTGCTGTGCATGAATGTCGCGTATTATCTATTTATTTTGCGTTGGAAACCTTACCGTCTTTTGTCTCTGAAAGTGAATGATGAGTGACATTTGTTGTTGAGCATAATCAATGGAGGCTTTTCAAGCTCATACGAATGTGGTCCATATTGCATTTATTCATTTTTGTCGAGAGCGAAGCCACGCAATTAATGCATTAGATCAAGGTTTTCCAACCTTTTCTGGTCGATGTACCACTTTTTTGCCACCATACTTTCCTAAGTACCACCATTAGGAAGGAAGGTGCACGTACCATCTAATGAAAACCGTAGGAAGAGTTGACTGTGGTGTTTAATCTTGAATTTTGAGCCTTATCTAAGAAGTTATATTTATTCTGATGATATTTATGGACATTTGCCCGTTATCATCATTATTATTATTATTATTAATTAATTAATTAATTAAATAATTTCAAATGTACCTGGATAACAAACTGAATAGCACGCAAACCCTCGGTCGGAAAAGTTGCGGGATATTCACCTACACCTAATATTACTTTTGAAAATATTATCCCGAAAGTAATTATCAGTTAGCGAACTCCGTATTTATAATCCTTTTCCGTACCACAGGTTAGGAATTGTCGCACGCCATTAGGCGCATCACGAGCTTTTAACGTACGCTTAACTCATAACTTCAGTTACTATAACATCATTGTTATTAGGATTTTCTCTTTCCCAATTTCTTTTTAAGAGGATAGATAGGAACGTAGGATTGTACTTTTTTTTAAATGACAAAATATGATTGTGTTGAATTTATTCTGATTACTTCCCACTCAGTGTCATTCCCATTCCCATTGGCGTTCCCCGAGTAAGAATACGCAAAGCGAGAAAATCCGCACTCGAGAAAATGAGTTTGTTAATCTAAGAAACATCGTCACTCCCATTCGCATTCGAGGTTAATTAAGACGCGAAGTGAGAATGGTTAATATGATTACTGCTAATATTTCCTAACCTAACGGAACCTAACCTAACCGGGACCAAAATGGGAAAGCCGTAGATGATAATTAAAATGGCGTGAGAATTTCCTCCTTTAATTAAAGATTCTCACTCGCGGATTCCTTACTGTTGGGCGCGGAATGAAATCGGAATGACATTCACTCATTTAAATCAGTTTTATAAGTATCATTTTATGTAAATGTATTTCTTCACACACACACACACACATATATACAGGGCGTCCCAAAAAAATGTATACACACTTTAACAGCTGATAGCTCAATTGATGTTTCTTTTTTCCAAGTTAAACCCATTAGAATTAATAATGGCAGTCAGACTAAGCTTTGAACAAAGGAAATTCATTCTAAAATGCTACTGGAAGTGTGAAAACGCAGTTGAAGTGCAAAGACAGTTTAGGAGGGAGTTTCAAACAGATCCACCAACGCGACTTACCATCACTCGAATTAGAGATAAGTTTGAAGCCGATGGAACTGTTCAGAATGTCCACAAGAAGCGTTCCGGAAGACACGGACATCGACAAGCCCCACAAAGCAAGAAAGAGTACTGGAAACGTATCACCAAAGTCCAAGAAAATCTGTGCGGCAAGCGAGTCGTGAGGTAGGAATTTCAGAATCGTCTGTCCAACGCATTTTGAAGCACTGTCAATGGAAAGTTACATTCCAAGATTAGTCCATGCTATTAAATGAGATGATGATCCGGACCGAAGAGTGGAGTATTGCGAGTGGTACTTGGCACGATGTGGATGTGGATTGGACGAAGGGGTTTCGTAGAATACCCTCCGCGTTCACTAGACCTCACACCACTAGACTTTTTTTTATGGGGATACTTAAAAGACAAAGTCTACGCTATAAAACCTGCAACAGTCGCTGAATTGAGAGCAGCCATTGAACGAGAATGCACACAAATACCAAACGAAATGTTTCGTGATGTTTGCGATTCCATTGCTTCGCGTTATCAGCAGTGCCTGGACCAGAACGGACATCAGTTTGAAAACAGGCGTTGGCAAAACAATTAAATAATGTCTGTAGATTCTATTACATTTTGAAAATGAAATGTATTTTAATAAACACTGCCTTTATAAGTATTTAAAGTGTGTATACATTTTTTTGGGACGCCCTGTAATATATATATATATACACACACACATATATATATATATATATATATATATGGCCCTCAGTGGTGTATTGGTTAGCGTCGCTGACTACGAATCCATCGGCCCCGAGATCGAGACCCGTGTGACGGTAGACGGCGCGCAGTAAAACCCAGCTGTTCATCCTTCCACAATAAAAAATTGGTTCGTAGGTAAATGGGTACCCTGGGTAGCCTAGTGGTTAAGACGCTGGGCTGCTGGTGGGGTGTGGTTCGGATTCCACGTTAAACTATAAGTCTAAGGTGGAGTGACAAGCTTGACCTTCGTCAGAATGAACAATTCGGGCGGAAGCAAAACCAAGGTTTTGACGGTGCTAAATTTTAGCCAAAGCTTATATACCTACATCTATCGTCTATCTACCTTACTTACATCTCTCATCTATTTAGTTTAGCTCGATATTGTCACTTCACATTAACATTAAATTATTTAAAAAATTATACAGATTCTTTGGATAGAAATTGTATGTTAGAGAGAGTTTAACCCTTACATTTACTCACGAAACACTTAAATTTTAAATACAACTTTACAAATTTTGACCCAATGGCTTTGAATTCGAAGCTGAAGGGGGGGGGGACGTTCAATATTACGTAATGTAAAACAGAAGACTTTTTTACCCCCCTCCCCCAACTCGAGCGTTACGTAATGCAATAAATTTTTATCCCCTTTCCTACAACTAATTTTAATATTAAAGTGATTTAGGAAGGAAAGAATGAAAATTAATGATAAGAAGATTCTTTATTGAGAAGAAAGTGAATTGGTTTCCTCCGATCGTCCTTTCTTAATCTATTGTTTTAAATCGTGAATTACGGAAACCCTTTTTCATCGATGTTCAAAAGTGGTGAAAATTTTGGGTTCTAAATACAAAATATTTCTTTCACATTCATTTCAAAACCTTAACTCGCGAAAATTATAATTCAATTACGCGACATTTTTAGGTTTTGTTACGTAACCCATCACGTGACCCCCTCCCCCACTCTCGTAACACTTTGTAACTCCTGAATAAACACCCCCCTCCCCCTCGGTGTGTTACGTAATACTTGAACGGCCCCTTACCTTACCATTGTAATTTTATGTGAATCTGAAATTCGGCTGTTGTCCAAATCTAGAGGCTGCATGGGCTACAAGATCAGCGAAATTAAACGACATTGGGTGTGGGTAGTTGTAGTTGGATGGGTGACTACTCCGCGTTCAGATGATGTAGCGATATGGGGTTCAGATTCCAAGTTGAGCTTCAGGTTCCCTTTGTCACATAACCCTATGACTGTTAGTACGGAGACTAAATTATAGTTACTAGCAACTGATGGCAGCGCTCTGCCCTTGCATAACAACAACAATTTTATATTACCTCGTAAAAAGTAATTAACAATTTCAGTCTTCAAAACAATTATAAATTGAAACTGTCTTTTAAAAGGTTATTTTGTCAAATTTGATTTATTCATATTATATATATATATATATATATATATATATATATATATATATATATATATATATATATATATATATTGTGTTTTCCACAAACATCGTATATAATTGTATATAATGCTCTTTTATTAGGAAAAATAAAATAATGTATGTTTTAGAATACAGCACAACACATTTTAATGATTTTTACTCACATGCGCGACGGTAAGACGATAATTGTGATGGCGACAGTACAAGAAAAGGCATAATGTGTGTTGTGGTTAGCTGAATTTAGACTATCACCACTGTTCAACGTAACTTTCAGCGTTTGTATGGGAAGGAACCTCCAACTGATAAAACAGGCAAAAGGGGCATAAACAGTTCAAGTAAAGCAAGAATGTCTTGCCAAAGAAGTCATGAGTTAGATTTTACCACGCACGTCAGATGATGATGTCGAACGCAAAGACAATAATTTTTGCGTAGACCCCCAAAATCCATTCTACAATGCAGCCGCGAACTGGCCATTCTTAAATCACCAATTCACAAAGCCCTGCATAAACCCCTCCGTCTACACGATTTAAACTCCAACTTGTGCAAGAAATCAAACCTGACGATCTGTCGAAGCGTGTAGAGTTTGCTGTTCCGTGTTGCAAAACTTAGATCAAGACCAGAATTTTCTAAATTACATTCTTATCATCGATGAGGCAGCGCTTCACATGAGCAGGAAGGTAAATTGTCACAACTGTAAAGTTCAGCAGTAGCGCAGCGTCAAGGAAGACATTGAGACAGTATCTAACCAAGGAAATAGTTAAAAGTAATTTTATAGAAATGGGAAAATAAAAATAAATTAAGTACAAACCCTATTATTATTGTTTAAAATTATAACACCAATGATAACACTAATTATAACACTGAGTTATTGCAGAGCAGTGATAATAAGACCGCTGCTCGTCGCGTACGTTCGATCTACTGCGAGGAGAGTGGCAATTATCTCGCCAACTAGTACGTAGTGAAAGAAGGTGCGCATGCGCAGAACGCTTTTTACCACTGTGTCCTATGCTTCTACTGAGACGTGTCTCCACCAGTTAGCCTACACAAGCTCTTTTAAGCGTTTTGGTGGCAGTGGCAGTCTTATTAACTGTACTCTTCTGTTTTCTTTTGAATACTTGATTCGTGTGTTTGTGCTTCATAATGTGTGATTCAGAATCGGATGACACTGTTGACGAATTACTGACGAAAGGATTCTTGCAATTATCTTATGAGAAAAAGTGTGAAATTAAAAATCGAAGGCCCTCTCCTAATTTACTGTGAGCGCTCTAAAAACGGGTAGGGTCTAAAGACTTTCCTCAGCAGTATGATGAACAACGATAGGTTGTCATGTTTATCATCATTGGCAATTGAGAAAAAGTTAATGAGTTGGCGAATGACCCCACGTTCAAGGAGGGGTGATTGCACGCCGAATCGACCTGACATAAGAATCGCATTTAGGTAAGGAAAAAATTTCAGTCTGTTAATAATTTTTTATCAGTATAATTTATGTAGGCTAATTCCTGGATACACAATGGCTTGGCTGTCAACCCAAGTTTCAGGTGCACGCTTCGCCACTGGAGTTTGGGGCTCAGTACATCCACATATTACATCGAATACATATGCAACAATCCCAAAATGAATGTGTGCATGGTGTGGGCTAATGCATAACAGGATTCTAGGTCCTTTTTTCTTCACAGAGGAAATGTTACCTGGACAATCTATCTGGATATGCTTGAAAACTTTGTCATCCTTTAAGTTGAAAAAGAATTGGACCTAATCTTTCAACAAGGTGAAATCCGACACATTACAGTAGCATTGTTCTGAACGAGAAATTCCATGACCGTTGGATCAGACGAACAGACCCATTCACTTGTCCTCCAAAATTGTCGGATTTGACGCTTCTCTATTCTTCTTCCTTTGAAAACATGTGAAATACCTTGTTTATTCAGAAAGGGACAATTTGGAATTGCTGAAACAGAAGATTACAACAAACATCAGCACAGTGTCGCCAGAGATGTTGAACTGTGTGAGAGTTGATAAGTCGATAAGATGTTTACAGAGATATCAACGGGAACATGTTGACGTTTACTAAAAACTTGCATAAAATTTAAAGCATTGTGCCTTATTTTAAAACATATTTCATTATTTTATATCTTCTACATTATGAAATATAGCTCGTTAAAATAATGGAGAACATTTTGGACTCCTTGTAAAACATACAACTCCGAACCAAAAAAATAGAATACTGTCTCAAATGCGCTCATGACCTTGATAATACCTTTAAATTAAACACCTTTATGAAGAATATCGCGTATCCGTGACGTCATTACCATAAAAAGACACCGCTGTGTGCCAGTTTAAAAAACTTTAAAATATAGCAAAAGCCTTATTAAATAGTGAAAAGTTAATGCATAGCGACATACCAAAATATTAGAATATTTTGTTAGGTGTTACACAAACATAGAATAAATTCATTAGGTTTGTTGAGTACTGCCAATATATTAAACTTTTATCAAAGACTTTTTAACTCTGCGTCTCAGTATTTAGTTGGTCCACACTTAACCATGATTACGGCCTCCAATTGACGTGGCACCGAGTCAGCAAGCCTCGTGCATTCTTCTGTAATTATCGATTGCTAGGTTGTCATCAAACACCTCTATATTTCACTAAGTATACCTGGTTTACGCTTTTGGACCTACTGCATAGCAATATTCCAAAGAATTTCTATCGGATTAAGATCGGGAGAATTAGCTGGCTATGATAGTACTTCAATTTCATGAGCATCAAACCACGCAGAATTCAGGGCTACTTCAAGACAATTTTAGTGGGTGGGTTAAAATAGTTTTTTTTTTGTATTTGTATTTGATCATAAATAACACAAATCAAATCAAATGTATATGTTGATGCATATATACTCATATGCTCATATATACTCATATATATATATATATATGCTCTTATTTTATTTTAGTAGGTGGGTGAAATCTTTCTGGACGTGGCAACTGCCCACCCATGTACAGAAAGATTTCACCCACCTACTAAAATAAAATAAGAGCATATATATGAGTATATATGAGCATATGAGTATATATATGCATCAACATATACATTTGATTTGATTTGTTTGTGATCAAATACAAATACATACTTTTAACTCACTAAAATTGTCTTAGAAAGTAGCCCTGACGCAGATGTTGCAAGAGCTGCATAAGCTGCAGCCAAGTTATGTTGAAAAATAAATGGTTCGTCTCCATACACCTGATCTGCAAACTCCCGCATGACATATTCTAAGATTTCTTGATAAACATGACTATTGACAGTTCTATTTACAAATGCAAGTGATCTCACACCATTTGTATTCATGCAACCAGTGGCGAACAACCTAACAAGAGGCCTGGGTACGACAGATGACTGGGGCCCTTGGTGGAGCTGAAAAGTTTTCACTGTTGCTCACTGAATTAGTAGCTTAAAATTGTCAGTTTTAATATGGATAAAACAGACAGTTCAGTATAATATAATGAACCATCAACCATTATATTAAAACAAATAGGTATACAAGTAGGTAGGGTCTATATAAAGTGCAGGTATATAAGCAGATATACAAGTACATGTAGGTATACAAAGTGAGTAGCAAAATTAAAAATTTCTGTCTTCTGACTAACAATATTAACATCCAAAATCTACTTTTCTAATTTTTTTGTTTGCAAATGAATCAATAACATTCACAATGTTCATCTGTTTTGCTTTTTTGTTTTCTATGGACAATATGGCAAGGCCAGAAAGTCGTTCTTGAGAAACTCGTGATCGCAGATAGTTCTTGATCAGCTTAAGTTTCGAAAATGAACGCTCGCACTGTGCAACTGTCACAGAAATAGTAAGAAATATTGTACACGCGGTGATGATATCCAGAAAACTACTCTGCACACTCATAAAGTCTATAATGATACACGTAATTAATTCATGCACAGTCGAGAGTGATTTTAACTATTCCTTTGGGGGCCAGTAAAAACCACGTGGTCATTAAAGGGGGAGGGGGTTCCTTATTTGACCCCCAAGGGTCACATGGGGGAGGGGGGGTCTTGACGTTTAACCACGTGGCCAATACTAAGCATTAAAATATCCTGTTTATAATATTGTTTATCATATTATATATACACAGTATATATATATATATATATATATATATATATATATATATAATATATATATATATATAACTGCAAACACGCAGTATAATTAACGTAAAGAACGACGCTTGTATAGGAGATATTCCGCGCAAGACGAGAGAGAGAACGAAACAAATGAAAATATATATATATATATATATATATATATATATATATATATATTTTTTTTCGTAAACTCCACAAAATTCCAAAAGACTCGAGAATGTTTATAAACAAATTCGCTGTACCTTTATTTCGGAAAATTCTAGAAGATTCGAATTTTTAACGTTCATGAAACACAAATTCACCATACTTTTAATTTGATTATTTTAATTTGCTTTATTTTAATTTGCATTTTAATTTACATAAGATTAAGAAGGGGTGGGAGTGACATCAGAAGACCACGTAGTTTTGGAGGAGTGTTTAAGTCAAGGGGAGGGGGACGGGTTTGAAAACCACCCGAAAAAGGACCACGTGGTTTTTTGAATGACCCCTTAAAGCATGTACGAAGCGTAATGAGTTGATGTGGCAGGTTTTCAGATATGTCATTATATATATATATATATATTATATATATATATATATATATATATATATATATATATATTATACTATCTTTCTTATCATGAATGGACAGGAGTCAGGAGGCCCCCTGTTGCTGGAGGCCCGTGTGCGGCTGCACCCCCTGCACCCTGCTAGTTACGCCCCTGCATGCAACCCACACTAACACACTCGCCGTAAATTTGACCGATCGTTTCAGGCAGCTTTCATGATACATTTCAGACTTGCGGAACCATGTCCCAAAATGACACAAAATTTTTTGATTGTCTGAAAAAAAAAACACCTTTGCCACTCATTTGCAGTCCATGCAACTCTTTCTTTGCACCAGGATTGTCGTATTCTCTTTTGCTTCGCATTTAACACCGGCTTAATTTTCGGTTTTCGTGACCAAAATCCGAATTCCTAAAATGTTTCCTGTTAAAAATGATAAATGATAATTTACACTTATTTTCTTATTTTCACAATTTCTATTTTAAAATAGGTTGCTTTTACACTTTATTATTTGGGCCCTAGTGATGTAGCGATTCCAAAATTTAGTCGATGCCAGTAGTATGACCGCAAACAAGACGAGTGCAAATCAATTGCAATGTTGATCATATGAGCGCCAGTGCCAATCCCCCCAAGGTGCAAAAGGGGGGAGAACCCACAGCAAGCTAGGAGGAATCCGCCTAACCTGAGAGAGAGAGAGAGAGTATCCATCGTCTGCGAGACGCAGACGCATTAATAAGAGCAGTCTCACTTGGCTTAGAACTCGAAATCCGCCAGTTGGCTTAGAAGACTTACGAGGCAGGTGTATGTGTATATATATTAATTAACATTTAGTTGCTAGATTGCGTTATTTATTTGGAGATATTCTTGACAGTTGGCTTAAATCCGTCAGTCGGCTTAAAAGGCGTAACCAGCCATTTCGTGTATATATATATATATATATATATATATATAATATATATATATATATATATTCCCATCTCCCCAGTTATTCCTTAATACTGTTTATATACACACAACCAAAAGAATTAAGTAAAACCATTACATCTTATTTAGAGGAGTTAAGGGAAATAATTCATGAAATATATAGGAGAATAAATATACATTAAAAAATAATATACATAAAAAATACTCACATTAAACGATATATATATATATATATATATATATATATATATAATATATATATATATATATATATATATGTATATGATGAATAAAACCACGAAGGAAAGGAAACAAAAAAGCACCTTTTTGTTTCCTTTCCTTCGTGGTTTATTCATCATAAATATTTTTCACGTGTTACTTTCGTGAAATAATTTTCATATATATTAAAAATATTAGTACAGGATAAAACTATATCACCATTTAATATATTTACGATCACACACACACACACACCACACACCCACACACACACACACACACACATATATATATATATATATATATTAGTGGTGGACCTGATGTCAGTTTTTCAACATCCGCGGATGCGGATCTTTAATTTCAGTATCCGCGGATGCGGATATTTAGTTAATCTATCAATATAATATAGAATTATGAATATATGACAATTTTTAAAATTTCGTGATATTACTATTATGGCAGGCAGTGCATAAGAATTAAAATTAATATTAATGTTTTCATTATGATAAAAACTAATAACTTTCTCAAGAGTTCAGGCACAGAAAAATTCAATGAAACAAGTTCATTCAATTTTCTCTGTTACCAGGTATTTATATTTGAGGTTTATATATTTGTTTGTTCATTACTAATTAATACTTTACATGAAATATGCATGACTGGGCCTTATAAGCTACTTTATAAGCTAATTTAATTGTAAATTGCATAATTTATTAGAGGTAATATCCGCATAACATCCGCAGTCAGAAGTGCGGATGCGGATGTTAAAAATTATGCGGATATCCGGTCCACCACTATATATATATATATATATAAACCAAAACGTATATAAGATCAAAAATAATAATAGTACAGGATAAAACTATATACCCATTTAATATATGTACGAGCAAATACATACTTATATAAACTTCAAATAATATACATCAAAATATATACAATGTTCTACTGCGCTTAACTAAAATACTAAACTCGCACGTGATCGAATCTACAGTTACATCATTGTTACTTTGTACTATGCAATGAATAAGATTTAACATTATTTCACCACAAGGTGTGCGGGCGCCTATACTCAATGTAAAGGGCCTTCAATTCGTTCAATACTATTTTTGTGCCCACTTTACGATTAGTGGCAAATTATCTTTAAACACGGACAGAATACAATCAAACGCACGCACAAGAGGGCGTCGTTAGCCACATCATTATTAAATTCAAGTTTATAAACACTCCTTTCCAATCGAGGGTTTTTTCTTCTTCGTGAACTCTTCTCCACAACGCATAGCGGCAGTTGAAATAATCTTCTAAGTCGTAACGACAGCTACTCATTATATAAAGATACAATTCTTCAGGGTGAAAAGTGTAGGCGAGCGCTGCCATGTACCGCTCAAGTACAGGGCATGATATTTTGAAGAGTCTAAACCTTTTAAATAAGCATCCGCTCTAGACCATTCTCGCCTTGTTCATTCCTACATTCGATAAACCCGTCAAGCAGAGCGGTGTATGCGTATTCGTATGCGTATTCAAGAACTGTATCAAAATAAACCATATCCGTGACACGTGCGTCTAATATAGGCTTTAGCTTGCCGAAACCGACGATTTCAAACATTCTGTCGAGGATGAATCGGTTTCGCGTGGGGGACAAGAACGTTATTATCATACGCATTCTTCCACATCAGTCGTATATCAATGCATGGCTGATCGTTATTTATACACAACGTACAAACAATGGCATATGAGGGAGTATCACTAATCTGTTCTCTCTTGTACCTACACCTGCAGGTATTTTATAACGATCCTCGCTCCACTTCTCAACTATCACGAAGACTTTACTCATCTCCTCAACACTTACTGTAAATAAACAACATTACGTTTACCAAAATTTGTTTGCCTACAAGTTGTTTCAAGTACATAGTTAATGGCACCGGTTTTACGTCTGAACACGCAATGATTTCGTCACGGACACGTCGTATACGGCATTGAGAATGCTGCTCAAAGGAAGCTCCATCGTTTTCTATTGTGAGAGTGCACGTCCAGTCGGGTCAAGCTCTGAGATGACTATGAGCAACCGGTGCGCGGTTTGGCTCGGAGACAGGTGTGGAGGAGTGAGTCATACCAAGCGGTAATATTTCGTGTACAGGTTTGTTCCAGCATGAAGGAATCATGCGAGTACTTGTACCCATTATACTGGGCGGCAATCGGAATTTTTCCGAAACATGGGGCAATATCGGTTTTAATTTTTATCGGAATGCGCACTAGACATTTTTGTTCATTTCCACAAACTAAACACATTTTCTTAACAATCCGGCGCACTATTTGAGAAATTGAGAGAAACGTGCCCGTATTTATGCTTTTTGTTTAAGAGGCGATACTCGTCTCTAAATTCTATTAAAAACTCACACAGGCCTTTAGCCACAACCTCACTACGAACCTCGTCATGATATATATATAAATGTAGTGGTAAAAGTTTTTTAGACTATCCATTATGACGAGATTTACATTCTCAGCTGCAGGGTACGCGTACTCGGTATGATGCAGCATGACATAATACCACCTGTCAGACCACTCATCAACAAGACTCACTACCCATGCCTGTTGCTTCTCTGCACGCATTGTTTCTTTCACTTCACGGTATATGTGCGCTTTTATACAGTTTAGCCCTACAACGTAGTCCATTACATCGTTTGTGCCGCCAAATCAGGCAATGTTCTCGCCAGAATATCCATAGAGTATTTGAACCTTTTGTTCCTCAAGCTTCGCACGGTTCAATGTAACCTTAAAAGTCACAAAGGAGGGAGGGCTACGCCGTCTTTCAGCATTCACCATATCTTCCGACTTTATCGAATACCACTTCATAAACGTTGAACACGCAATATCAAAGGTCGCCATCACTATTTTTCGTCTACGTGAGAATTCTTCAAATATACGTCTGAGATCTAGGGCTTGCAGCGGCCAACTGAGCACGCAGGGGTAGAGATATGCCCAGGTAGTAGTAGCAGGAGTCACGTGACGAAGAGTCATATACATATATAACATTCAAGTACTATGGTACTCAAAGTTTATGGTATCATAGGTGCCAGGCACCTGGTAACGTTTCCTATACGTGTTACGACATCTTTGTGCCCCTAAGTTCCTTCACGCCCCCCAGTTTCTGTGCCCGAAAATGGTGGGTCCCTACAGTCAGTTGGAGTGGTTGGTCACCCTCATCTTCTAAGCACACTAGCTCCTTCAACGAGTCAAATTTAACGACCCGTCGGTTCGCCAGGTTAAGCGTGATGCCCTTCGCCTTCACGATATATTTCAGCTCTTCCCCCACCCTCACCCGTACCCCATAAGTTTTTGGCCCTGTTAATACAAAGGAGTCGCGTATGCACCATCACCATACTCATCCTTGATCTCGTCAGTCAACTCTCCGAGGAATTCCCCAATAGGCGGCATGTATTCACCCTCCCTCTCTGTGAATATTACGCTATCTGTGTCAGCGTACAGCACCTTCCGACCAAGAGAGTGCAGTAGTCCCCAAAGCTTGATGCGTGCATATGCCGTTCTGAAGCTGGATACAGGTATGTTTGTAACACGTGAGGTATCTGTGGCCAATTCGGTGATGTACTTTATTATGTACGTGTTACCAACATTCACGATCTCCATGACCTCTTTATCAGGGGCATTGGCATAATCCCACACCTCGTTATAACTTTAGGCCAAATGAACCTTTCCCGAACCTGTATTCTGTGCAAACTTGCCCCAAAGACTATTTAGGCACAACTTTGCACTAAAGCGCTTGCCAGGGTTCTTAGTAATTTGGGGTCGGTCAAGTCGTATCCCTTCACGGTCCGGTAGCGCTGAATATACGCCGATTTTTCACCCTCGCTTTCAACCCCTCGCGGGTAGCCTGATGCTTCCACCTTATCCTTCAAAAAAGTATTTATATACGGCGTGAAAAGGTTGGGTAGCTTCTGAAACCTCCATATCTCATATATCTTTAATATTCTGTAACCATGGCGGACGGCTAGGGGCAGCTCAGCACTTGTATATACACCTCTGATTTTCCGTTGATTGATTGTGTGATTACAGGACCCATTGTTCTCCTCTGCGCACTTCACGCACAGGGGAAACATAAGCATGTGATCTACAACGACGTGTAAGATCGGCGTCCATAAATCGCGAGGGGGGAGCACGTCTACGAAAGAAAGACCGAAATAGTACTTGTTAAAATTTGTTGAGAACACCTCGATGGTGGGCAGGTCAGGTCCCACCAGTTATTCAGGTGCACCTACGGGGTACGGATTATTCTTCATCACGTAGGGATATAAAGCACAGAAGTCGTAGTAATGGAGTTTCATGCCCTCCGTAGGCGGAAAGTATAGCCTGAATGGGTTTGTTTGCCCTCCGAACAAGCTACCACCGCATTTGAGAGGCTCCAACACCATTGAACGCTTGATCGTGTTTATTTCTTCGCGGTACTGCCCATCTGTTGTCCAACTTGCGGCCCGCGGAATGGAATTTTGCCAATTTTATTTCTGAATTTTCTTCCCTATTTTGTCATTTCTAGTAGGGAGAACAACATTCAGCGGGTTCCTAAGTCGTATTAACCAACAGTGTATGATTATAGGCAACATCTTGGCCGCACTTTATAGAAGTTGGACAGCACTGACTTAGACCATCATCCCAAAAAACACGACCATT
The DNA here is from genome assembly GCA_023014485.1 of Bathynomus jamesi. Classification (NCBI taxonomy): domain Eukaryota; kingdom Metazoa; phylum Arthropoda; class Malacostraca; order Isopoda; family Cirolanidae; genus Bathynomus; species Bathynomus jamesi. Next base: position 66,383 of record JAJOZX010005563.1, on the reverse strand, counting down.
GATCTTAATGGGTACTTCTCCGTGTTGCGGGCGTGTTTTATGTATACTACGGTATGCTGCTGTATGTGTATGAGCCAGTAAATAGCCTTGTAACCATAACTGTGAGGGTTGTTTCTGTGAATGACGACTAAGCTGTCTTTAGGCGTGAAATTGTTCTTGAAAACCGTAAAGCACAATGAAGCGATTGTGGTTGCGACTTGCAGCGGATCGCAGTTGAACCGGACTATGTACATCCTTCTAAAGCCCTGAAAACATACTCTAAGCACGCACACATCATTCTCGCAATGATGTGCGCAATTCATCAGCTACATTGTAAGGATTAGCTTCATTAAAACTGTTGTAGTAGCGTTCAAAATCTTATCGTTCTCTATCACTCATGTTGGTGTAGTTAAAGTATTGTTTGGGGGGAGGTAGTCCTACGTAATTTAAAGTGTCCCTAGTGAGGAAAGTGTAAGGGAAATACCCTTTTGAAACTTCGGCGGCTACACCCATCACCTGGGTAGCTTGGCTAGTTTACAAGGTGTGAATAATAAAGTATATTTAAACTAAACATTACCTATTATCTGCATTTGTATAAGTTTGTTTCCCCCTTTCAAGGAGTCGCCTGTAAATATCTCCGATGACTCGTGTTCAAGTAGTTCCTTATAGAGGAACTGTGTGTCAAATTTTGCCTCGTTATGGGCAAGAATATACACAGTCATTTTTTTAAACTTTGTCCGTTTTCCACATTTGTGACACTCATCACATTCAACCTCAATGCACTCATCGCAGTTAGTCTGGCTTACAAGTAGATGTGGGATAATCTCTTTGGTTTCAGAGTTTGTGTAAGTTTGTATATCGTAGTACACGGTTATACAGGGTTTATTTTTAGGCTTAGCATCTTTCATATAACATACATGCTTTACTCCGTCCGCCTTATATTTTTCATGACATGTAGAACAGTGAATTTCATCGCATTTATGCGTGAATTTCCCCCAATTATCCATCATATGAAACATACCACATTCACAGATTCTCATTTTCCTGCAAGTGCCAATTGACTTATGGAGCTCAAAGCATTTATTATTGAAAAATGTACGTCTACACACATTACATTCCCTCTTCTCAGCTTCAACTACACGACTTTCACATTTGGGCTTTTACACTGCTCACATACCATGTGACATTCCTTACAATGTTTCACGATATCATCCGCAAACTCGAGACATCCCTTACACAAATCATGATGCCTTCCATATTTTCGACTTTTATCATAACTCGCGTAAAGATTCCTTATATTATGGATGGGGAGATACGTTGTTCCTGACCTAAAATAAGTAGAGGTCTTGTACGATCTCTCACACAGCTTTTAAAAACATACACAGTCCTACGACGATCATCCATTCCAAATACAACTATACGAACATTCATTTCCTGCTCTACCCTTCTCAGCTCTTCAGGACCCATATTACACTCAAACTCAAGCTTGCAATCTGAAGCCAGTTTACGGCACGCTGCACAACCGTAGGCAACAAATATTTTTGACCGGTATTTAGTACAGTAAACATATGGCTAAGACTACTGCTATAAAGCCGCAACCACGATCGGCGTTTATATGCTTTCTGTAAATATCCCGCGAACTGAAGTTAAGAGTATAAGGTATGGCACTATGAGCCGCAACCCGGAATACTCTCTCAATATCTACCGTGAGGACGTCCATATTGAAGGCTGCATTATACGGCCCAAGATATATTCTATGTCTACAGCGGCCAAGCGTCTGAATGGTATTATTATCCAAAAATCATCTACATCCCCGTCATCTGACCGAACCCGAAGGACAACCTCGTCCTGACTTCACGTTCCTCGCTGCTCTGAAGGACAAACTCCACATACGTTCAACTACGCGCCGCAGTCCGTGTTAACACCGTTGCTATACAGGGTTCCAGGGTCAACCCTGACTATATACCGATTTCTAGTCAGGACCGGTGTGGGGTTAGCGGTGCGCACCAGTTCGAATGTTATACCTTCTACAGAGTGAGAAGCTGCTGATATGGAGAATGTACCGGAATTGAAAGGAATAAGGGGGGTACAAATTTAATTGAGGAGGGAGCGAGCATGGGGGTTGTGTTGTAAGACGTAGAGGGTTGGAACTCTATTACTGGGGGGGGGGGTCTACCAACCGGTCCACTCCTGGCACGTTTTATACTTGACGTGGAAGGTTCTTCATCATCGTGCCTCCGCTTTGAACTGCCACGTGGTGGAGCTACAGGTGTCGCTGGTGAGGGTTCGTCAGCGGGGATGCAGTCTGTAATCACAACTACACTGTAATCGGGGTCGTCTGTAATATTGACGAGGGGGACATGATGCTGTACCTCGTCGTCATTCACGGTTCTGTGGAAGAACAAAAACAAGATTGTGGAATATAAGGAACATCACTTAAATTTTTATTATAGTTTATAAATGTTCCACTTAGGGATGTGACGTGTTAGAGATGGATTCTGTAGAAAAATTCGGGTTCACGAGCCCGTCTACGTGTATTTGGCCCTACAGGATGTGGAAAAACTGTATTTATGCTTAAAATCATTAAAGATAAGGGGGAGATGTTCTCAAAATTTGTGCATAAAGATTTATGGTGCTCTTCGACATACCAGTCAGTATTCAACGAGTACCAAGATGATATTTTGTTGCACAAAGGCGTATATGACGTTAATTCGTTAAAGGGAAATGAGCACACAGTCATTGTAATTGACGATCTCATGTTGGAAATGGATAAAACGTTTGCCGAGACATTTGCAGTTTTCTCCCACCATCTTAACATAAGTGTATTCTTCATCAATCAGAATCTATTTTTCAAAAATAGATACATGCGCGATGTGTCGTTAAATACACAATATCTAGTCTTATTCGCGCAACGTAAAGATGTTACAATTTGGGGTTTTAGCCAATCAAATGTTCCCGAATCAACGTAAGGAGTTTTTGGAAGTTTATAAAGAAGCTATAAGTCAACGTTACGAATATTTGCTTTGTGACCTTCACCCGCGAAACACGTTTAGGGTGCTTCTAAGAACGAATATATTCCCAAGCGAACCTGAAACGGTGTATATTCCAGAATGACAAATAGGCTAAAGAAATATCGTGAATTAATAAAAATCTATCATCGATTGTCCTGGGCATTGCAGCAGATGTTTGTTAAAAATATCTACTCGGACTTCTTAAAATGCATCTGTGAAATCTGCCTTAATGTTATAAAATGTAATGCACCAATGAAATCCCCTCAGAAGGCTCGTCTACGTCGTTACAAGAACATAATACCTACGCTCGCTCGTAAAAGTCAAACTGTGGGTAAGAAAAAGCGAATTATTGTACAAAGAGGGGAATCATTCCTCCCCATCTTATTTTCAGTTTTGGAACCTTTACTGACTAGATTAATATAATGAAGAAAGTGGTAGTGATTCCGCACGAGGTGTATGCTTCACCGCAAAGTTCAAAGAATCCAGACACGGTTCTAGAACCCCGTAAAAGCAGGCTTAAAAGATTGGAAAGCGAATTGATAGACCTATTAAACACTGAAAAATCACCTGATGAGAAAAGGATCTTGTACCAAGAAGCTCTGCAGAAATTTTTTCATGAGTACGAAGATTATAAGATTCCGCCAGAGATGCCCGTGGTTATTAGGCACAGCGCAGAGAACGATGAGCATGGCGACATAGAACCTGGGGCCGACGTTAGAGATGACGAACCAAAGAATAACGGAACACAACATATCGAACATGTATTTAAAAACAGTCTCCCACATACATTGAGGAATAAAGGCTTAAGTCTTTATAATCTATTGAGTGAGAACCCCAATATACAGTGAACCGATACAGGCGAGGTCATTGTTGAAGGAACAAGGGTACATGGATCGAATATCACCGACATTATCCATGATCTAGTGAGAAAGTGGGATAGGCCCTCACCATCAGGATAGAGGCATATTAAAGCAAGACTACAACTAATAAATGTCCCCAAAACATTGATAGGAAATCTGAATAAGTTAAAAGACTTGGAGCAAGTCTCGCATGTACTACAACTGAGTACGCCATCACCCACAACAACAGCATCTCTGAAGAGGAGAAAGAAGAGACCAAACAACAACGGCCAACTCTATCCACGTGTCTCTAGAATACGCAAATGGCTAACATATTAAGAAAACGCTATTATGACATTTCTTACCCAGCCTCCTCTGGCGGTGTTAATAGACTGTACAATGATGGAGTAGGGAAAAAGATGTTGAGAGGTTTTTGCGGGAAGAGGATGCTTATACACTTCATAAGCCTGTGAGAAAAAGATTTAAAACAGCCAAGACAACAACGGCTTCGATTGACTATTTGGCAAGCGGATTTAACAGACATGCAAAGATATTCAGTATATAATGATGGCTATCGCTACATCCTATTCATAATAGATGTATTCTCTAGATATCTGTGGCTAATTCCTTTGAAAAATAAATCGCCTGGAACAGCCAAAACGCTGATGTTGAAAGAAAATAGGGTTCCTGGCTATTTTTGTACGGATATGGGGTAAGAATTTATAGGCCGAGCTTTACAGAACATGTTGACAGAGTTTATTATCAGCTATTACACTAGCAATTCTATAAATAAGGCCTCTTTAGCTGAAAGAGTTCAACGTACCATAAAGGAACGCATGCATCGCTATTTTACACATAAAAACACATACAGATATATAGACATTCTGGAATCATTGGCATTATCATACAACCGTTCACACCATCGCACGATTGGGACATTACCTAACGAGATTTTAGAAAATGGTACGCACAGAGAGCGTGAGGTGAGAAGAGAAATTCGTAAAGCACCACCACACTCTACACATTTCAAAATCAATGATTATGTAAGGCTATCGCGTTCGGGAAATAAATTCGCGAAGGGATTTGAGCAAGGATGGACACGTGAGATTTTTAAAGTTAGGGCTATGAGACCTAAAGGTGAGATAATGTTGTATTACGTTGAAGAATGGGAAAGAAATTGCAGGAGGCTTTTACGGCGAGAGCTAAAGAAAGTGACATTTGATTTAGGAAAAAATGTGTTTAAAATTGAAAAAAATTTATGCAGCAAAAGTTCAGGAAAGAGAAAAATGTACCTGGTGAAATGGCAAAGGTACCCAGAAAACTTCAACACCTATATAAAAACTGATGCAATAATGAAGCTTAAATAGTATGCAACATGGCGCCTAACCAATTCTATGTCACACTCCCGTCCTCTTCTTCTCTGTCTGTCCATCCTAACAACACCCTGGCCAATTTTGTAACAACTCCATGGACCCATTGAACTGGAACGTGATTCGTATGAGGTGGGGATATGCGAAATTCAGCTATCCACCAGCTTTTTAAGTATCGATTATAAAGAACCCGTTTTTACGGTTCTTAGAGATCGTGATGAGTGTGAAAAGGCCGGGATAATTCGGGATGAAACCATGCGTGCCGCCCGGAGTGGGGAGGCACTGTATTACACTACAGTAGTAACACTAGGCCCTGGTCGTTATGGTGTGGCCGAGGATGTTGTGAGAGACTTAAACGGAAGTTTAAAAAGCTCAAATCTTACGGCTGATGTAATATACAAAATCGTGAACAAAGAAATTCCTGCACATGCTCTGACCCTAAAATCACAAGATAATAGAAATATTAAAGACAAAGGACAGTTAAAAATTATAACTTAGGGCAGATATGGAGCATCGCTCCAAATCGATGCCTTTCACGAGGCACAACATGACTTGTCCGACTTAATGTATCAGTTGAAATTGGAGAAATTGGGTGATGGCTATCCATCCCCAGACATGTGCTATTTTTACAGCAATATCGTAGTGCATCAATTTGTTGGGGATACCCAGGCGCGTCTGCTGCGCATTGCACACATTCCTAACCATTGAGGCAAGAGCTTGAGCATTGCATATGACAAGCCCCATTATGTTAATGTTGCGAATAATCTATTAACCAATATGTCAATATATATATAAGAACTATTGAGGGAAAAATTTCTCATTCGATGATGGGAGCTTAACAGTGAAGCTGCACTTTCGTCGCACTGAGTTATAATGACCCGAAGGCCTTTCACAGTATCGAGGGGTGAGATATCAGCGTAGGAGTGGGCTTGGATCCATTTTTTCAACCATACTACGCACGGCCCTCCCATTGCTGAAGAGGGGCGCCAGATATCTTGGGTGGAAAGCGTTATAATCAGGTTTTAACACGATAGAAGACAATGACAGGGGCTAAACCTAAAGGTGCTCTAAAAAAAATTTAAAACGTACACGGGACGAAATCATCAAAGATGCAAAGAGAAAATGCGTGGTGGCCGGAAGAAGAAGAGGGCTGTCCGGAAGAAGGGGTTACCAACACGTGGCGTTAAACGTAAAAGGATATCAAAAAAGAAGTGTTCTAAGCGAATGAAACCTATGGTTGATAATTTTTTTAACTGATATAAGCTGAGGACATTGCTCTCACGAATCATAGGCTGTTTACTACTTGTCGAGAGAAGTGGCACAATTTCTGACTCGTCATGGCACGCTTCATCCATCCGTGCAGCTCACAATGTAAATCGGAGCTGTCCCTCTTTGATATGTCACCAACAGAAGTTTCTATTGAGCACAGTAACTTTATTACAATTAACGCATTAAACACAATTAGTTCGCCGAGTGCCCCAATAGAATTCGTGATACCCAGCTCAGGCTCTTACTTTTTTGATCCAAGCTGCATGCACATGTACGCTAAATGGCGTATAGCCCATTCAGATGGAATGGACTGCGATGATAAATATGTTGTATTTCCCGAAACAAACTTTCTACACTCCATATTCAGCCAGTGTGATGTATATTTAAATCAGCTCAACATCTCGGTTATTATCACATACGAGCCTATCTGGAAAATGTCCTCAACTTTTCAAAAGAAGCGAAGGATACCTTTTTAACTGCCGAGGCTATTATCAGCCTAAAGACGAAAGTAGTATAAGGGACAAATTTACGAATTCTAAAAAGATATACGAATGTTTTGGACGACTGCATACAGACTTCACATTCCAGGAAAAACTGTTATGAATGGCATCAACATGAAAATAAAGCTCACCCGCACGAATCCTGAGTTCTGCATAAATCTGGGAACTGATCAAGAAGAGGGCGCAAAACCCGTTGTGACTCACATTATGGAAACATATCTCCGCGTACAGCGAGTGAAACTAAGTACACAAAAATATATAAAAATTGAAAAAATGTACTACATACCACAGTAAAATACCCAATTAACAGAGTACAGATCAAACTATACACAGTGCCCGCAGGGGTGGCCTCGAAGCAGATAGAAAACGTGGCCCTGGGACTTCTACCTAAAAGGTTATTAATTGGAATACAGGATCACGCTTCGGCAAATGGAAAATATAAAAAGAACGCCTTTAAATTCGAGAATTTTAGCCTTAAAAAATAACTTTATACGTCAATGGCTTTGCGTTGGACGGAGCTATGGATACGGACTACTCATGAGACGCTGTGTTCCCGCTTTGCGCGAGAGCTTATAGTAATCTGGCCCATATTGCAGGTGTTTGTGATGAGCTCGGGATTGGGGTAAAGCAGAAAGAATTCATCGATCAATTTAACCCTTACCCGTTTGACATCACACCTGACTTATCTGCTAGTGTAAATACACACTTAAGTGTACTAGTATACCTCGAGTCAGAAGCCCTAATTGAGGTTGACCGCTTCATGAGCGTAGTCACTGACTTTTAAAATGGATGCGAATACACTTCAGAGAGTTGTGAATAGTGACCGAATCACACGATCCAAATTTATCGGTGTTTGCGAAGAATGAAACATTGGAATTACCAACTACGAGAAAATGCGGGGAATTATTGTCAACACGGGCATTGTTGGTGGCGAAGGGATTCAGTGGCTTGCAATATACTTTAAAAATAGGGAAAGAATGTACTTTTTTAACTCACTCGGCACTCGCTATTGGAGTGACCCTGTTATTGTAAAATTTCTCGTACAGTTGCATATCCCCGAAATTGCTGGGATCCCCACCAATTACAAGGATATTTAGTAATACTTGCAGGATGTATTGTCTTTCATTTCTCCCGCACATATCACGTGAAAGGGAATTTATAATTTTTTAAAAATTATTCGACCCGTGTCACACTGAGCTGAATGATGAATTGATATGCATGCAGATAAAAAAGGTTCCTATATGTGCGTAATCGATGTATTGTGTAAAGGTTTACTCGTGTATATATAAAATGTATAATTGCAACAATATTGTGTAAAATATAAGATGTCCCCAATAATGTTAGTCTTGTGCTTTGTGGCTTATTTATTGGATGCTAAGTCTGTAACTAATTTAAACTGAATTTTACTAATTTATAAAACATGATTTCTATCATTTAATAAATTGATAAAAATACACTGTCTTGTTCTTAACCAAACGAAAAAAGTTTACATTAGTTCCCCAACGACCTGGCAATCGTTGGACCGGATGTGAGCCAATACTTCGAGCTCCGTATTCAGGTCACTGCGTTGGCTGCGCTGTAAAACCTCCAAATCACCGTAGCTATAACACGTCAGATCCTCGTCGGACCTTTAAGGAGAAAGGATAATTTTAAATTAATTTGATTAGTTCATACATTTTTATAATAGCCATATTATGTGGAAGGATGACTAAGCACCGTCACAGAGTATCGAACCCTGACATATTAAACAATTAACGATTCATCCACATTGAATCTTTTAATTAAATTCCATTTTTTTCAACAAAATATACACAGGAGCATATATATATATATAATATATATATACATATATATATGATAAAAACGAAGACGTAGAGCAAAAAAGTCATTATATTTGGCTGCAGCCGACGTTTCGGGCAACTCTACCCATTTTCAAGGCCTAATAAATAAAAGCTAAAATTAATGCATGACAAAAATATACGAATGTCAAAAACTAAAACTAATTTATAGTACAAAATTAAAACTTCAAGAATAAAAATTAAAATTACAGAGCATAAAACAGGCATAAGCCAAAAACAAATCAAAAGTAAAAATTATATAAATGACAAAAATATACGAATGATAAAAATAACTTAACAACTAAAAACATTCAAACAAAATAGTTAAAAAACTTTACTAATAAAAAGTTAAACGAAAAAACACAAAAGTGCACCAAACATACCATGCTCACTTGACAGCCACAAAAAACTGAGGCGAAAAGGAGACAGGGTCACAAGGGAAAAAAATAAAAATAAAAAATTTTTAGTTGGTAGGTATTCTAATTAATATAAAGGAGGTAACAGCTAGAATCAATATTTAAACTGGAGTTCAGAAATTTAATGCACAAAGATTCGTAAATACGGAGGGAGGACAGGCATTTTAATGATTTCAGAATTTTAAAGTTATTAACTGAAATGTCAACCTTACACTTGACAGAAAGATTTCTAATGGCAGACTGTTCCTTTATCGATAAAACTTTTCCTGTCCTATGGCTAATACCCATGTGGGAGCAAAATCTCGCCTGCAAAGAACGAACTGTGCTGCCAACGTAGTTCCCCTGGGAACACCCAGGCCAGGTAAACAAATAAACAACAGAACAGCTCATCGCAGGGGGGATTTTGTCCTAACATCGGAAAAAACATCCAAGGGTATTATTATTTACAAAAGCAACCTTAAAATCAGTGTGAAAATAAAATTTCCTCACCACACTCAACAATTGCTTTTTCACAAAAGTGTTAAAATGGTAGAGATCAGGTAAAACAAGATATTTACAATTCTTAGGAACATCATACGTTGGGATAAGGTTGGGGGAATATACATTATTAAGAAATTTACCAATAATACCACGTACAAGATCCCGTGGAAAACCATTTTTAAAGAAAAAATCAGTAAGGAATTCAAACTCATTATGAAGCAGAGCAAAGTTCGAGCAAATATTATAAGCTCTATGCACCAAAGTGCGAATGGAACTTAATTTGTAATTAAAATCGCAAAAACTATAAAAATTAAAACCCAAACCCGTAAACGTATTTAATTAATATATCTATCAATTATCCTCCTTTTAATTAATAACTGTTGATGAATACCATCCAAACCTCAATTTTAAAAAGGAAAATACAAGAATCGTAAAGAGAGAGAGAGAGAGAGAGAGAGAGAGAGAGAGAGAGAGAGATCTTGTACGTGGTATTATTGGTAAATTTCTTAATAATGTATATTCCCCAACCTTATCCCAACGTATGATGTTCCTAAGAATTGTAAATATCTTGTTTTACCTGATCTCTACCATTTTAACACTTTTGTGAAAAAGCAATTGTTGAGTGGGGTGAGGAAATTTTATTTTCACACTGATTTTAAGATTGTCATGCATTAATTTTAGCTTTTATTTATTAGGCCTTGAAAATGGGTAGAGTTGCCCGAAACGTCGGCTGCAGCAAAATATAATGACTTTTTTGCTCTACGTCTTCGTTTCTATCCTAAATGTAAAACTACGTCTCCTTAGGAGGGATCCTATTTCATATATATATATATATATATATATATATATATTATATATATATATATATATATTATATATATATAAATAACAACAGAAAGCCTAGCACAGTACACTGTAGTAAACATGTAAAAAAACGTGTAAAGAAAGACCATGCAGTGAACTTAAATTAATTTTACAAAACTCTACCCAGGGAAACAAGCGCGTATATATATATATATATATATATATATATATATATACATAAATAACAACAGAAACCTAGCACAGTACACTGTAGTAAACATGTAAAAAAAACATGTAAAAAAAGACCATGCAGTGAACTTAATTTAATTTTTCAAAACTCTACCCAGGGAAACAAGCGCGTAATAAAATAAAATTTTATTTTCAAAGGACACCTTCATCGCATAATAAAATTCACTGTCTAAATGACATTCTCAGGAAGGAAGATTAACTGGGATACTAAGCCCCACCAACCGTCACAGTCTCGAACCCCTGGGCAGATATCGTTTCACTTCAAAATGCGTTTATTATGGCTTTATAAAACTAGTTAACACTTGCAAGGGTTAAGCACTGAATGATATATATATATATATATATATATATATATATATATATATATATATCCCGAGAATGACGTTTAAATCACAAGCTAGTTTTTAATTTATTACGTAATTATTTCTACTTACGTCTCAAGGGTCTGTCCATTCGCTGGTTCTTCCCCGTCGTCACAAATTTCTGCAACGTTTTCTGTGGAGAGGTTTCCTCCATCGGCCGCTGCGAAAAGATGGAGCGTCGCCCCTGCAGAGAGGTCACCGTCTTCAAACAATTGTGGGGAGCAGTAAAGCTGATGTGTCTGGAAGTGTCCATGATGAGAGAATGTGTGGTTACACGTTGATAAAAATAGCTGTTGTGGGATCCAGGTGAAAATGTTCCCTTTTATATACGTGACCCCGATTGGCCACACCTTTAGAACCCCCCGATATTCGATTCGCGAGTTTCCTGTTGGCTGTCAGAGAATTTGGGTGTGGCTGTAACGTGAGGTGAAGTTTTCCACCAACCAGAGACCATGGATTCGTTCTAATACACCACCCATTGGATCAGTCGAACCGCGAATTCTGGGGGGCGGGTCTTTGCCAAATATGGCTTATTCATTCCAAAGATTTCTTTCAGAAATGGAACAGAACCGTAAGAGAGAGAGAGAGAGAGTTTTGTTTGGAAAATAAAATTTGTTTTTCTGAGGTGTCGAGCAATCTTATATATCGAAATGTATTTAAGGCAAAAATAACAGATGTCAGGTGTTTTTCGAAATTTTACCTGTCACCTTCCACACAGGTGGGTTTTGTTTCATTAGTTCCAGGTGCAGAGGCGCCGGTCTGTTATAATCTTGGTAAAAAAAATGACTAATATATATAAAATAATGTCCTTGAATAAACTTTTTTTTTGTAAATGACATTTTTCGATGTAATACGATCATTCAATTATAAGTGACCGCAATTACATTTAGTGGAAATGTATCGATACATCAATTGGGCATTCAAAGGTTTGATTGGGGTCATCCCTACTGGCCGCAAATCACATCTTTAAATTATGTATTTAATTAATATATCTATCAATTATCCTCCTTTTAATTAATAACTGTTGATGAATACCATCCAAACCTCAATTTTAAAAAGGAAAATACAAGAATTGTAATGAGAGAGAGAGAGAGAGAGAGAGAGAGAGAGAGAGAGAGAGAGAGAGACTTATTTAACTGGATGAATTTCAACATAAAAATTGAATATCATTTATCAATTGTTTTATTTATATATATATATATATATATATATATATATATGTTGTTTAGTGACAACCCATTCGGGATTTACCTTTCGTGACAGGTATTATCGGCTCAAATGGTCAACTCGTGTTTTAATTAAACGAATAAATTGGAGTAAAATGCTTTACTAACTTACCTATGATAATATATATATATATATTTTGTTCAGTGACAACTGATTTTACAATCACCTAAAACTGAAAAATAATTTTAAAAATATTTAAAACGATAATTATCAGAAATGATGAAGGGAGAACGACGGATTAGTCATCAAAGTTTTTAAAATGTTTATTGTGTGGGGAAATTGTCTATATGATGAATATCGACTCAAATGGACAACTCGTGTTTTAAAAGAATAAATCGAAGTAAAATGCTTTATTACCTTACCTGTGATAATAAAAATCTCCGACCGATTATTCAGAAAAAAAGTTTGAAAGTTTTTGCATCGGAATTTGATGCAGGTACGAGATAATCCAACCAGTTTTGGATCAGCTCACATCTGCTTGATAGGATGGTTGATAAAACTAGTTTATCCCGAAAAAATATGAATGAAAGGAGGGAATTGTTTTAGTTTAACATTGAAGATCTATGAACGTGTATATATATATATATATAGTTGTATAAACAACAATGGTTGGTTGGTACATTCGTTGGTGATGGAGGGAATTGTTTCCGAGTTTAGCATTGAAGATCTATGAACGTGTATATATATATAGTTGTATAAACAACATTGGTTAGTACATTCGTTGATGATGGAGGGAGTTCTTTCCGAATTTAACATTGAAGATCTATGAACGTATATATAGATGTGTAAACAACAATGGTTAGTACATTAGTTGATGACGGAGGGAGTTCATTCTGAGTTAACATTGAAGATTTATGAACGTGTGTATATATAGTTGTATAACATTGGTTTTTACATTCGCTGATGACGGAGGGAATTGTTTCCGAGTTTAACATTGAAGATCTATGAACGTATATATAGATGGTGTGTGTGTACAATAATGGTATATATATATTATAATATATATTATATAATATATATATATATATATATATATATGTGTGTGTGTGTGCTTTTAGGACAAATGGTTGTTCAAACGATATATATATATATATATACTGTGCCAACTGGCTGATAATGCCTGGAGGTACTGGCTTCTACACCAACTGGCTGAAAGACACTTATAAGCCCGGTGATGCTGGGGTGAAATCTTCTTATGCACCTGGATGCCCAGGTGAGAAGATGCTGTCTTCCTCTCTTTCTCTCTCTCGCTCTCTCTCTCTCTCTTAGGTTAGGTATACCCCTTTGGGAGGTAAGGATGTCCCACTAGGGTGTGTCGAATTTTTCAACTTTCAAATTCCAAATATGAGGGGTGCTAAAAAGTTGCAGCATGACTTAGGAGTTCTAAAGATATTTTTGTTAATTTAATATAATTTAGTTTTGCTTGGGAAGAAGCTACATAAAAATAGACTTTTTTTACTTTTTTGTAGAATTATATAATAATTATTATATTAATAATTATATATGCTGTATATATAATGCACTGCTGTTTTTGCTTATTTCACAGGTTGAAACATATTCATCAGTGTGCTGAAGATTACTTGTCCGTCAGTGCTACCATCCTAACCAGTGGGAATTGACCTACAATGGCTTCTAAAAGGAGGACAAGACTGGGGACATTCACACATATGAGCAACCTAATTGGAACTGGTAGAGAGTTGTTGCCCTCTGAACTCCCAACTCTGCGAGACGTTCTGAAATATGGGCTACTGCTAAGAGAACAAAGTGGTGAGGATGTGAGAAACTACCCAGCAGCCAGTCTTGCAAAGGACATTTACCCTAAAGTGCTTGAAAAGTGGGAACGAGCAAACAGTTCTTTTGTAGCCCCCGTTGTAAATTCACGAGTCACAATCTTAAACAAGATCCAAGAGAGCTGGGAGCAGGCCAAAAACATATCTCTTGGGAGAGGAAAGCTACATGTCAAAGAGGCTTTCATTGCAAAACTTGACAAGCTTTTTGACATCCTCAGTTGCAAGTGTAAAATTGTTTTCTGCTCTGAATTTGGCTGCCTTGCAGATGCTGGTTGCAAAAACGAAACTCACATTAACTGTACATGCCCTAGGGAGATGAAGATCCCTGTGAAAGAACTTGCTTTCATTAAAGGTCAGAGAGACAAGTCTGGTTCTATTGGACCACATCAGATTGGCTTGCCAGATCAACCTGAGCACAACAGACAAGTCAAAAAGCAGAAGCGGCAAGAAGACGAAAGAAGAAGGCTTGCTGAATATAAGCAGACAAGTAAGCAGGATGTTTCAATGCCATCAAATGAAATAATTTTCTCTGATGATGAAAATGAAGAACAAATAGCTGATGCTCAAGATGGAAAGGATGGAAGTTATGAAGTGACATTAGAAATACCAAGCACGTCTTCAACTTCCAATAAAAAGCCAGAGTACAACACATTAGAAATACCTAATGTTGCTATGCATAGCATCAGATATGGTGTTGGCCTGCGTGCCACAGCTGCCATCACCACTGCTGCCTTTATGGATGCTGGCTTGATCACTGAAGAAGACAAGAGACTTGTAGTTGATCACAATAAAGTCAAGAGGGCCCAAGAAAAAGTTATGAGATCCCTGGATCAGGAATTTGATGATCTTTGTAAGAAGGGTGAAATTGACTGCATCTTCTTTGACGACCGTCAAGATACAACTAAAGTTATGCTGAAAGCAGACAATTCAGATCGTCAGTTCCCCAGCATCATCAAAGAAGAGCATTATTCTGTGTGCAGTGAGCCAGGTGGAAGATATCTCTACCACTTCACTCCTGAGAAAGGCTCAACGAGAAAAAAACCTGCTGAAGTTATTGCTGATAATCTTGTAGATTTCATGAAGAAGAAGGGCATTGATAAAAGCCTGCAGGCCATTGGAGGTGATTCTACAAATGTTAACACTGGCTGGGAGGGTGGTTCCATGCATTGGGTAGAGGTCAAGCTTTGCCGTAAGCTGATCTGGTTGGTTTGTGCCCTCCACACTAACGAGTTACCCCTGCGACACTTGATCACAGCACTGGATGGGAAGACCTTGTCTAACAACAAGTGGACAGGTAACATTGGCAAGATGCTAGACACTGCAACCGAACTTGAAATTGATCCTTCATTCACCAAACTCTCAATTGGAGAGCCTCTTACTTCACTGAGTGACAATGTCGTAAAGGATCTCTCTAGTGATCAAGCGTACGGGTATAGAATCACACAGGCCATAAGGACAGGAGAACTTCCCACAGATCTGGCCCTTCTTGAAATTGGTCCAGTGAGCCATTCAAGGTGGTTGACAACAGCAAACAGGCTTTGTCGCATATGGGTTTCAAAACATGGCCTTAAAGGCAAAACCCTCAACAACTTAAGACTGATAGTGGAATACATTGTTGGTGTGTACTACCCCTGTTGGTTCAACATCAAAGTAAAACACTCTTGGGTGGAAGGCCCACGCCACATCTTGTTTCAGCTGCGGCTAGTTAGGCTGCAAAAGAAGGCTGTAGTGGATACTGTTTTGCCAACCATCAAGCGCTCAGCATGGTATGCATTCAGCGAAATGATAATCCAGACACTCTTGTGCTCAGATGACAGTGAGGAGAGGAGAGCTGGTGTCCAAAAGATTGTTGACATGAGGGGTGGAGATGATGACACACTTGGAGATCTTTCTGTACGTCCCAGGAAGACACCTTCCATCAACCCTAGTGCTTCTTCCGTGTTGGAGCTGACAGACTGGTCTGACGGGGTATTTGAACCTCCTTTGACATGTAAACTGACTACAGCGGAAGTAAAGAAGTTCTTTGACAAGCCTATGCAAGTTCCACAGTGGCCCTGTCATGCTCAGTCAATAGAGAGGTGTGTGAAACAAGTCACAGAGGCAGCAGGCAGGGTGTATACACATGAGAAACGTGAGGGCTATATCAGAGGCCAAGAAGCAAGTCGGCGGCTGATGTCCAAGAACGAATCAAAGCAAGACTTGATGAAACTTGTTGTTTAAATATTTTTTTTTTACTGATGTCATTACTTTCTAATGTTGTTTTATGATTACAAGGATATGTTTTATGATTACTAGGATATGTTTTATGCAGAGAAACTAAAATTTTTATAGCATTACCTGACATTTTGAGAAGCTAAAATTAATAAATGTTGTTTTCCGAGAGCAATTTATGTGCTTTTTAATCAAACGTAGATTTACCAAGCTAAGTGTTGAGCAATCACAAAAATAATAGCAGATTTGAATTCTTCACATCCAAAAACATATTTTTAAAACCCCTCAGTGAAGGAATTGGCAAAAATTAATTTTCACCTCCCAAATTGACACACCCTAAATTGTCCCACCTTCTCCCCCTTTCTCTTTTTTTGCACCCTGGGGGAAGTTGGCACTAGGGGGGGGGGGGTTGGCACCTTGCAACATTTTATCAACATTGCATTTGCTCTGCACTCGTCTTGTTTGCGGTCATGCTACTGATGTCGATTCCATGAAAAACTGCCGATGCTAATGCCGATGCCGATTCTTTGCCGAGATTTTAAAAAATCAATCCCCTTCATAATTTTATAATCTACTGTGAAAACTTTCAATTTCCTATTTTTACATTTCAAATTTGTCAAACTGGCACACAGAGGTGTCTTTTTATAATGACACCACAGATACTCGATATTCATAAAGGTGTATAACTTAAAGGTATTGAGGCACTATTTTATTTTTTTGTGGCCGGAGTTGTATATATGAAGTTTCATGAGTACATCCGTAAATATTTTTTTAGAACAACGGTAGTGTAAAAAAGAAAAAAGTTACATTACTTTCATATAAAAATGTCTTGAAAGTAAACACTTGTAACACACGATACAAAGACAAAATTCAATGATACTTCGTTGAAATTTTTAATTTACATAATCGCTTTATAGCAAAACTTCGAAGTTCCGATACTCATACTCAAATTTTGGATTTGGCAGCATTAGTTATTTTTTTATTCAGTGATGTTTCAAAACTCGTTATTTTGATGTAATTTATCAATTCTTGTATTCTTGAAGTTGGAATATATATATATATATATATATATATATATATATATATATATATATATATATACAGGGTGAGCGGAAAGTAGCTCCCTATTTTGGATTGGTAAAAAAATACGTATATTATCCATTTATTTCAGAAAAAATAATATGAAAAGGTAGGCATACATGGTAGGTTTTCTCTAAAATTCAATGTGGGCTCCAACTCTTTCCACCAGCTTCTGGAGCCGCCCAGGAATGGCGTCCACTGACTTTAGCAGGAACTCCGGCGGGATGAAGGATATGACTTCCCGAATTCGGTCCTCCAGTTCTTCCAATGTCCTCGGTTTGGTGCGGTAGACTTCTTCCTTTACCCACCCCCAAAGAAAGAAGTCGCACGGTGTCAAGTCGGGGCTCCTGGCTGGCCATTGATGTGGACCACGACGACCCATCCAACGCCCAGGGAAGTGGGCATCCAGCCCTTCTGCATCCAGCCCTTCTGCGCAACACCATGAATGCTGAGCGGTACCTTGCTATGTTGCGAAACGAGGTCTGGCTGGTTGTCAGCACATGGGAGAACATCGACGATCTGATATTTATGCAAGATGGCGCCCCTCCGCACTTCGCTCTTGTTGTCCGTGAGTGGCTGGATGCCCACTTCCCTGGGCGTTGGATGGGTCGTCGTGGTCCACATCAATGGCCAGCCAGGAGCCCCGACTTGACACCGTGCGACTTCTTTCTTGGGGGGTGGGTAAAGGAAGAAGTCTACCGCACCAAACCGAGGACATTGGAAGAACTGGAGGACCGAATTCGGGAAGTCATGTCCTCCATCCCGCCGGAGTTCCTGCTAAAGTCAGTGGACGCCATTCCTGGGCGGCTCCAGAAGCTGGTGGAAAGAGTTGGAGCCCACATTGAATTTTAGAGAAAACCTACCATGTATGCCTACCTTTTCATATTATTTCTTCTGAAATAAATGGATAATATACATATTTTTTTACCAATCCAAAATAGGGAGCTACTTTCCGCCCACCCTGTATATTAGGGTGGCCCTTATTTTTCGAAATTGCAAATTTCACCGTCTCACCCACTCAATATATTCCATTTGACAAAAAAACAAAATGTGCAAAATCTCAAGTAATTATAAATATTCTTATTGGTCCCGCACAAGGACTGAAATTTAGTTAATTATTGAAACATAAATACACGAATTTTTTATTAGCGTTCCATTATAAGGGCAAATAACAGCAGTTAAAGAACAGCATAAACTAAAATAGACATTGACTACTGATTAAATAGAAACTGAATTGATCTAAACATTTTAGGACTGAAAGCAGAGTAAATTTGGCCTAGTAGGGATGGTTGCTTATGAGGCCCCCCTAAATATTAATTGATTTTAATAAAATTTCTTTGGTACACGTTTTATATTAATAGGAAAAAAATGCGGGGGTGAGACCCCCAAATTTTGGTTGATTGGGTGGTTCTTATATGTATAAGAACCACCCAATCAACCAAAATTTTGGGGTCTCACCCCCGCATTTTTTTACTATTAATATAAAACGTGTACCAAAGAAGTTTTATTAAAATCAATTAATATTTAGGGCGGCCTCATAAGCAACCATCCCTACTAGGCCAAATTTACTATGCTTTCAGTCCTAAAATGTTTAGATCAATTCAGTTTCTACTTAATCAGGAGTCAATGTCTATTTTAGTTTATGCTGTACTTTAACTGCTGTTATTTGCCCTTATGATGGAACGCTAATAAAAAAATTCGTGTATTTATGTCTCAATAATTAACTAAATTTGAGTCCTTATGCGGGACCAATAAGAATATTTATAATTACTCGAGATTTTGCACATTTTGTTTTTTTGTCAAATGGAATATATTGAGTGGGTGAGACGGTGAAATTTGCAATTTCGAAAAATAAGGGCCACACACACACACACACCACACACACACACACACACACACACACACACACAAATTACTATACTATTTTTCCCCTAAAAACAAACCAAATTTCAAGGGAAAAAATTAATATATTTTTAGGCACTTTTTGAAAGTTAATTTTTTCGGCGATATTTTTTCCCCGGTTGAATACATACATGAAACGGTATATAAACAAAATTTTTCTAGACGGGACGCTATTAAACGCACTCAAAGAACATGAGATCGTTGTTCTTTATACTCTTTTGTGCGTTAGGTTGCATGGAAGTAATTTTTATCATGTGATAATTATCGATATATCGATTTAATTCCAAATCTTTATTCGAAACTATTATTATGGTTGAAGGCTTTGTAGAAGCTTTTCATTTTCCTTTTCCTTTCCTTTTTTTTTTAAATTTTGGTGCTTTTGAAGTTACAAAGAGTTTTTAACCGAAATTCATTGATTAAAAAAAAAAAAAAAAAAAATAAAAAAATACTTATATATATACTTAAAAATATTAAGGAAAAAAAAGGGTGGTTCGCCTTTGAATCAAATACCTTTGAAGTTCTGAAGGAACAAAGAGAAAATAAATGACTTCCACACAATATTCCATTTTTAGTTTAAAAATAAAGTAAAAAATACCTACTGTTATATTTTCTTTTAAATTTCTATAGCACTGCATTTATATCCTTGTCTATGTAAAGAAAGGGTTTCGTTAAATATTTTTAATGAATGCTTATATGTAGTGGGGTTTTACTTTATTTGATCTCAATTTAGTTGAAGTTTGCAAACGCGCTTCTCTAAGTATCTTTTGATGTCATATAGTTGAAGTAACAAAAGTGCTATTACGTTAAATTTAGGAGGGCAATTTAAGGGATAATTTTATAGTCATCCGCAATGCCAAATGGAAGTGCCTTAAATAGTGCCAATAGGAATGCCTAAAGAGTGCCACTACGTCTCTCAAATTAAAATAGGAGTGATTATTCCATCTTACTTTAACGACCGACAAGAGAGCTCCAAAATTAAAGCACATAGTAACCACAATAATTTAATTTAAGTTTGTTTTCATTACCCTTTCACTATAATAAGAAAATAGATTTCTAGAGCATATTAAAATAAGTATCGCAATTTTAGTGATGTCTTAATGGCTTAATAACCTAAGTATATATATACACAGGGTGTCTCAGAAGTCGCGCACCGTAGGCTTCATTCAGACTTACGAGGTTTACGAGTCGAAATGGTTTATAAGTGATGTTTAATTTCAATATATGTTCGATAATGTTCGAATAATAAAATTAATAGTAGATACAGTTACTCAAAAAGCTATTTTAAAATAATTAAGTTGAATGAAGCTACATTAACCAAAGGTGTCTCAGAAGTCGCGCACCACTGGCTAATGTAGCTTCATTCAATTTAATTATTTTAAGATAGCTTTTTGATTAACTGTACATACTATTAACTGCACACACACACACACACACACACACACACACACATATATATATATATATATATATATATATATATATATATATATCACCCCTCGGTGGTGTAGTGGTTAGCGCCGCTGACTACGAATACCCTGGTCCCGGATTCGGTTCCCGGCGACGGCAGGCGGCATGCAACTTATTTAGCTGTTCATCTTTCCATACAAAGAAAATGGTTAGTAGAAGATAAGCACCCTGAATAGCCTAGTGGTTAAGACGCTGGACTGCTGCTGCTCGGGATGTCGTGAGAGCGAGTCCGGTTGAGGATTTTGTAATTTTTTACTTCTTTGGTTGGTTATGGTTCGGATTCCACTTTAAACTGTAGGTCTAAGATGGGGCAACAAGCTTGACCTTCTTTAGAATGAAAAATTTGAGCGAAAGCAAAACCAAGGTTACCAAAGTATAAAGGTATATATATATATATTATATATATTATATATGTGTCCCAAAAGTCCCTATTTTGTTGAAATAGGCTGAATTTCAAATGAATGTTTTAATGACATGATTGCATGCACCTTTCTAGACAAATACATGCATTAGATTTCTATTTTTAATTAGTTTTAAATTTTTAATTAATTTTTTCAGATCCATATCATTGGTGATGAATGTGCATGAACGCGTTATGATATTAACATGTCGCATCAGAGAAATGAAATGTGAAATTAGAGACCGATTCTCAAGAAGGTTTCATAAGCCTGGACCGACAGATAAAGCAATTCGTGAATTGGTGAACAAATTCAAAAGGACTGGATCTGTGCATGATGAAGGAAGAAGTGGACACCCAAGAACAGTACAACAAAACATTGAATCTGTTCGCATAATGTTCGAAGACGATCAAAGAATGTCAGTTCGCCAAGCATCCCACAGATTGACCATACCCAAAACAACTGTTCACAGAATCTTGCGTTCGACGCTGAAGAAGTGTTATCACATTCAGCTGTTACACAGCTTACACGAGGAAGATTTTCCAAAAAGAGCAGCAATGTGTGCGGAACTGGTCGAACAAATCCAAAATAACAATTTAATGGACCACATTTTGTTTAGCGATGAGGCGACTTTTCACACCTGTGGTAAAATCAATCGACATAATTGTCGCATCTGGGTTAATGAAAAGCCAACTGAGTTCACTGAATGGGAAAGAAACTCGCCTAAAGTCAACGTGTGGCTTGGAATGACGAAGTCTAAGATTTACTGGCCCTTTTTCTTTGCAGAGGCTACAGTGACAGGGCCTGTTTACTTTGATATGCTTCAAAATTTTCTAGAACCTCAACTTCTTGACGATGGCATTCTCGACAATGTAGTCTTTCAGCAGGATGGGGCACCATGTCATTATGCCAGAATTGTTCAGACATACCTAAACGAGCGTTTTCCAAATCGTTGGATTGGACGTGGGGGAAATAGGCCCTGGGCAGCGCGATCTCCGGATTTGTCCCCATTGGATTTCTTTGTTTGGGGTTTCATTAAATCAGAGGTCTATCGCAGAAATATTTGAGATTTACCAGATCTGCGAGATCGCATTAGGCAAGCAGTTGAGAAAATAACCCCTGAAATGCTCGGAAATGTGTTCCGCAATGCAGCTGACCGCTTTGAGATTTGCAGAGATACAGATGGCGCCCATGTGGAAACTACTAATTAAAGAGTTTAATGGTGTAATACTTGTAATTTGTATAGAAATACATCTGTATTCAGGTCAGTGTGACATTTATTTGAAATTCAGCCTATTTCAACAAAATAGATAGGGACTTTTGGGACATCCTGTGTATATATATATATATATATATATATATATAATATATATATATAAAATTTTTAATAAAATTTTTGTCTGTCTCACTTCTTATTGAATACAGTTTCCTTTTTCCAAACAAGATAATTTTATAAAAAAAGAGTGTATATATAGATTATGGTTATATTCAACTCTATAAAAATGCGTCAGAGGCAAGCCTAATTCAACTTACATTACATCATTAACGTATTCTTACAAAAATGCCACATTAAACAGGGAAAGAAAATTTTTTGTTATATTTTCTAAATGTTCTGCGGAGTAAGTGGAGAGAAATTGGCAGGACTCGGTAAATGGGTCATATTAATCGGCCTTACGACATCTGATCGACTCGACATTCTATCGACAAATTATTCATAGATTAAATTAAGTTAGTTCAGGTTAAGATAGGTTACGCTAGGTTAGGTTAAGTTAGGTTTGATTAAGTTAGATTTTTTAGAATGTCGATGTTTTCGTCTCGTCGACGAAATGGGTCCAAGTCCATATTAATTTGCGATTTTTCGATGCATCCTATCTTCTATACGAAGATATGATATAAACGCATTACATCTAATGTCACTACGTTTACCTAAGCCAACTATAATAAACGAAATTTAATATGATTAATTTTAGTAATTACTTCGAAATGAACTCAGCGACACACAGCGACTTCAGAGAGAAGAAATGCCTGTTTTAAAAGATAATCAATCATGTAGGCAGTAGTATGGGCGAAAAAGGAGAGAGTGCAATGCAATTGAAAATGTTGATCAATGTTGCATAAGTTATGCAACAAAGTGGGGAGGGAAAATGTTGCAAGATATTATGCAACAAAGGGGAGGGGAATGTTGCAAGAGCAATAAGGGGTTATGCAACTTGGAGGCGGAGTTTTCTCCCAAGAGAAAGAGAGGAGAAGGAGAGAGGAAGAGAGGTGTTCGCTTGGCAGGAGCCAAGCGCATATTAAGACCAGGCGAGCGGCCGTTGTCTTAATATGTTCCTAATCAGCCAGTTGGCTTATCTGGCTGAGCTGCCATATTGCGCTAGTTATTTAATTAAAACATATATTCTGGCTTAACCAGCCAGTTGACTTAGAATGGCTTGTTCAGGTGTACATTATTTAGTTGCCAGATTGCGCTATTCATTTAATTAAAACAGTGGTTCCCAAACCCATGGTCGCGACCCAAGTGAGGGTCGGGAAGGTGTTCCTGAGGGTCGCGGGACGGAAATTCTCAACGACTGATTCAATCAAACTATATGAATATAAACACAACGTATCAAAATGATTGGTCATTAACACTGCATGTACCAGCGTTTGGGGTCGCCAGGCCAGGACAATATTGTATTCAGGGTCGCCACCATAAAAGTTTGGGAACCACTGAATTAAAGCATATATTCCGGCTTAACCAACCAGTTGACTTATAATGCGTAAATGGCTTGTTCAGGTGTACATTATTGAGTTGCCAGATTGCGTTTATTTATTTAATTAAAGCATATATTCTGGCTTAACCAGCCAGTTGACTTAGAAGGCGTAATTGGCTTGTTCAGGTGTACATTATTAGGGTTGCCAGATTGTGCTATCTAGATATTTTTGGCTGTTGGTTTAGAAATCCGTTTTAGGAGGCAACCATTTACTGTAATTAAATGTGTACAACCAAAAGAATTAAATAAAACCATTACATCATTCTGTTTATTTAGACAAATTAATGGATTCAATTTCACGAAATATATAGAAAATAAATATACAATGGAATGTATATGATAAAAAAAGAATAATAGCATAAGAAATACGAACGAGAAATATATAATAAAAAATATACAAAACGTTGTAGTATAACCATCAATATATTAGTACAGGAAAAAACATATATATAGTTATATTAAATAATTAAATATATTGAAAATAATAATATACGAAACGTATAATCAGTTGCATATTAGTACAGGAAATACACACACACACACACACACATATATATATATATATATATATATATATATAATTAAATAATTAAATACATAAATATACATCAAAATACTTAATGTTCTACTTCGCAAAACGCTAAACTCACACGTAATCGAGTCCACATTCACATCGTTATTACTTTGCACTACACGGTAAAACCGTCCAAGCAGTACTTCGCCGCTTAAGTTATACGGATACCTATACTCGACATAAATGGCTTTCATTTTCTGTGGGAGAAACCCTCGTCGTAGGCGCCGTTACTGCTACCCTGGTGCAAGGGTGGAGGATATAACTAATAGTGTTGACCATTTTACAGACGGTACCTCCGAGGACACTACGTATGTTATTCATGTCGGTACTAATAACGTTTTAAATTCTAGATCGGAAGAACTGCTGGCTAGGTACAGGGACTTACTAGAACGGCTAAAGGAAAAACTATTAAGATTGTTTTAACAGGTATACTTCCTCGAATTATCCAACGTAACGATTTCCACAGCAAGGCGACCTATATTAACAATAACTTAAAGTCTTTGCCAACAGGGAGGAGTGCATTTTGCGAATTTTTGGAACAGTCTACGGCAGGAGGGACTTGTTCCTCGGAGATGGACTTCATTTTAATGACGTTGGAGCTGCGCGTTTAGGAAGACTATTTCATAATACTGTCTTCTTTTCAGGCTGCCGTAATTCGAACGGTCCCAGTGTAATTTCCACAAATTTCCCCTGCGCTCGCGAAGGTGTCGCAATTACAAACAATTTGAAGGTTCTATCCTTAAATGCTCGCAGCCTACGAAATAAAATAAACGAATTTTTTCTTTAATTGCTTGTAAAGACTATGATTTAATTGCGATAAATGAATCGTGGCTTAGCACTGAAACACGTGACTGTAGGGGAGTATCAAATTAGAGGTTATAGACTTCTTGTTAAAAACAGAATAGGTAGGCGAGGAGGCGGTGTTATGTTGTATATCAAAGATAATATTGCGAACGTTATAGAAGTAAAGCACACAATTCCAGAACTAATAGATTCGACTATAGCAGAACTTAAATTGAACTTGTTGCGGTTATATATAGGCCCCCTAATCAAACGGCTGATACGGACGAAGCGTTATATCGTGAACTAAAGAGAATAATAGGTAGTGAGCAGGCTTTAGTTATGGGTGACTATAATTGCGCCAACGTGAATTACGATACAGTGCAGGGAGACGCGGAAGGTAATCGTTTAGTTAATTTTCTCGAGGATAGCTTTTTTATTCAAAAGGTTAGAGAACCTACGAGGTTGGACAGTATTTTAGATTTTAGATAGGCTAATTACTGATCTTCAAGTAATAGAACCGTTAAGCAATAGCGATCACAATATGGTAGAGTTTGTCCTCTAAGTAAGTCACTCGAAACCAGCTAACTTGACTAAAATTCCTAATTTCCAGCACGCAGACTTGTAAATTTCGAAATAAATTGTCACACGTCAATTGGGAAAACGTAATGGGGATTTCCAACGCAAAACTAATGTGGGAATCGTTCGAAACAGTATTTAGGACTATAAATGAGGAATGTGTACCGTACAAACTTAAGCGTGCGAAAGTAAACAAGTCCTTGTGGTTTACTTCTAGAGTAGGAGACATTATAAAGAGTAGAGATAGGGCTTATAGGCTACATAAGTGCGATAAAGACAATTTGTGGTTACGAAACAACTACATATCTCCAAGGCGTGAAGCGAAAAGTGTAATAAAAAAGTCCAAGCGCAAGAAAACCCCAAGCGATTCTTTCAATACGTCAACAATAGAAATCTGGTAAAAAGTCTTGGGGCCGTCGAAAAATGTTAACGGAGATCGTTACTGAAAACAATGAAATGGCTACCTTGCTAAAAGAATTTTTTACGTCAGTTTCTACTATAGAAGATGTAACGAATATTCCTACAGTCATAGACATAATACCTTTTGATAATGGTAATATTTTGGATAATATTGTGGTTAGTGAAAGGGAGGTAATGCGCTATATTGATAAAATGAAAACGCGTAAATCACCGGGGCCGGATTCCATATATCCCATACAACTAAAAGAATTAAAAGATTAGCATTGTTGTGCCGCTGACAAAGATTTTTAATGCGTCTATTTCTGAGGGGTGCATACCAGATAATTTCAAGTTAGCAAACGTAACACCTATCTTTAAGAAAGGCGATAAAGGTGAGGCGGGAAATTATAGGCCAATCAGTTTAACGTCTGTTGTAGGTAAGCTACTGGAATCAATAATTAGGGATCGTATAGTTGAACATTTAGAATTGCATAACTTAGAAATACGCAGCACAGTTTTAGGCGAAACAAATCTTGCTTAACTAATCTTTTAGAATTTTTTCAAAGCGTGGTTGACGTTTACGATAGTCATCGGGCGGTTGATGTAGTGTATTTAGATTTTCAAAAAGCGTTTGACACCGTACCGCACAAAAGACTCATTGAAAAAACTAAGGCCCATGGAATCGGGGGTGTAGTAATAAATTGGATAGAAGAGTGGTTGCGAGGTAGGAAACAGAGGGTGGTCGTTGATGGAGCGGAGTCTTGTTGGGCTAATGTAGCGAGTGGTGTTCCTCAGGGTTTTGTATTGGGCCCCTTGCTTTTTCTTATGTATATTAACGATTTAGATGTCGGCCTAGTCAGTACAGTTTCAGAGTTTGCGGATGACACGAAGCTGGGTGGTAGGGCGATTAATGACGAAGATAGAGGTAAAATCCAGGAAGATCTGAATAAAATCGTTGATTGGTCAGTCACATGGCAAATGAGACTTAACGTCGATAAGTGCAAAATTTTAGATATAGGTTCACGTAATGGTAATTTTTCGTATAGTATGTCGGGGAAGGAGTTAACAAGCGTAGAACAGGAAAAAGATTTAGGAGTTATAGTCATTGGTGATTTAAAAGTAGCGAAACAAAGTAGAGCAGCGGTCAATAAAGCGAACAAAGTGTTAGGTTTTATAGCTCGGAATTTTGAGTACAAATCGCGCGATATTATAGTTCCTGTTTATAAATCATTAGTTAGACCCCATTTGGAGTACGCGATCCAATTTTGGAATCCGCATATGCGCAAAGATATAGACAAAATCGAAAGAGTTCAAAGACGAGCAACTAAGATGATTCCGTCGCTTAGGCCAAAGTCGTACGAGGATAGGCTTAAGGAGTTAAAATTGACTACACTCGAGACTAGGAGGCTGAGGGGTGATCTAATCCAGGTTTTCAAAATTAAATCACTGGTCAAAAACAATTTTGTCACAAGGGTTTTGATGGGTGTTCTAAGTGTACTTTTTCATGCTGAATCTAAATATGAAATCAGATTTTTTCTATCAGGCTTAGTTTACTTGTGACGCTATGTTCATTTTTTCCTCATTTAGCATGATCACCGGATAAAAAAATAATAACATATTATATATAATTAAGTATATAACAATATTATAATATAAAACATTATAAAAATAATAAATATAATAATATATTATATTAATTAATATAACTATAATAAAATATATTAATATTAATATATATGTTGTATTAATTTTTCTGTAAAATTAGTACAATTTATTCCTTTGGGGAGAAAGTTCTGATAATGCTGGCAGGATAAATTTGGTCGGAGCAGCAGACTGTGCAGGTTGAAACATGTTTGTACCTGTTCAGACATGAGCCTAGTTTCTGTGTGTAGAGCAGCTCCAAGTCAGTCTACTTGTAAATGTCACAGTGTTAACAGCTAGTGTCTGTTGCTTCTTGTTAATTTTACACCAGTGTTGTATTCATATAGATGTTTTGTAATGCCGCGGAACTGTCTGAATCATCCTAATTCCTTTTGTTATGTATGTGGTGATCTAACTTTAAAATCCCAGAAACGTAACTTTACACCATTAGTAAAAAAATGCTATGAACTTTATTTCGGATGTAAAGTAGGCGATCAGGACAAGAGTTGGGCCCCTCACACTTGTTGTGTGACATGTGTAAGACTACTTACAGGATGGCTAAACGGTTCACGTCACATGCCATTTGCTATTCCAATGATTTGGAGGGAACCCAAAGATCACACAACAGACTGCTATTTCTGCCTGGTAAATACAAAGGGGATCACTTCAAAAACAAAGAGCCTTATGAAATACCCTAATCTACCGTCTGCAATGAGACCAGTTCCCCACAGTGCTCAACTTCCAGTACCAAATCCTCCTGAACATGTAAGTTTAAGTGATGAGGAATCAAACGTAGCTGTAGCATATCACGAGGAAAAAGATGAAGACATTTCTGATCCAACATTCCAGGCTAACTGTTCCTCCAATGAACCACATTTACTGTCACAAGGAGATCTAAATGACCTAGTTCGTGATTTGAAATTATCTAAGAAGCAGGCTGAACTTTTTGGTTCAAGATTAAAGGGTTGGAATCTACTGCAACGTGACACTAAAGTTTGTTTTTTTCCGCAGCCGCCATGATGAATTCAAAGAATGGTTCTCCCATGAAGATGGACTTGTGTTTTGTAAAGATGTTAATTCAGTCATGGGGGCTCTTGGTCATGAACATATCGTGGATGAGTGGCGATTGTTCATTGACTCCTCAAAAGTCAGCTTGAAAGCAGTCCTTCTTCACAACGGAAATAAATTTCCTTCTGTACCTATTGCACATGCTGCAAACATGAAAAGTCATACGACAACATGTTGCTTTTAGAAAAGTTTCAGTATCAGAAATATAAGTGGAATATCTGTGGAGATCTGAAGGTCATTGCACTTTTGCTAGGGTTGCAGCTAGGTTACACCAAGTACTGTTGTTTTTTATGTGAGTGGGATAGTAGGGACAAGCAAAACCACTACGTTAAGAAGGATTGGCCAAAACGCACCTCACTTATAGCAAGCTTGGACTTATGAAAAACTTTGTTAAAGCGATGGATAAAGCGCAAACAGGATTCACATACTTGAGAAATAAGTTTCCCCGGATCAGTGATGCCAAGATTAAAGAAGGCATTTTTGTAGGCCCTCAGATCAGAGAATTGTTAAGAGATGAGAGATTTGAAGGAGAGTTGAATGAAGTTGAGAAAGCTGCGTGGCAGAGTTTCAAAAGTGTCTGCACAAATTTTTTGGGAAATCACAAGGCCGAAAACTATCCTGAAATAGTAGGAGATCTTCTTAAGTCTTACCAAGCAATGGGGTGCAATATGTCATTAAAGGTTCATTTCTTGGACTCTCACTTTGGACTTTTTTCCGGAAAACCTGGGTGCGGTAAGCGACGAACATGGTAAGCGTTTTCATCAGGATATTTCTGCCATGGAAAACCGTTACCAAGGCAAATGGAGCCCCAGTATGCTGGCTGACTATTGCTGGACTCTTAAGAGAGACATGCCTGAGGCAAAGCACAGCAGAAAATCAAAACAAGCTACTTTTTAAACTACAGGTATGTCTTTTCGATCATATTTTAATAAATATGTAACTATGTGGGTTTTTAAAAATTAAATTGCATGTCACACAAAAACCAGACCTGATAGAGAAATTTTACAAACTTATTTGGATTCAGCACAGAAAATACTATAAGAATAAGGTATTTTCATTCTTGGGACACGAAAAAATTTTTTTTTTGCCCAGTGTTATGGATGGGTTCCATAACGTAGATAGAGATAGCTTTTTCGAAATATCTCAGTATAATAGGACTAGAAATAACGGGTGTAAGTTGACAAGTAGAAGGTTCGAGACAGCAGTTGCCAAAAACCTTTTTACGCATAGAATAGTAAATAGGTGGAATAGTTTGCTGGTAGAAGTAATTAGTAGCACGTCTATACTATAAACATGTTTAAAAATCGATTAGACGCATATGTTGATAGATTGGGTATAGTTTAAGGTAGTAAAATTAAGGCTTTGTGGTTCGGAACCACGTAAAAATGTAGGTCCCCTCCGCCACCACAAAGGACATGCACAATACACAATTACGAACACAGTTAGGTAGAACAGCGATGAGTGGATCCTAGGGTCTTTGTTGGTCTGAAACATTATACATTATAACATATCGTTCAATACTATTTTTTTGCCCACTTTACATTCAGCTGGCAAGTTATCTTTAAACACGGCTAGAATACAATCAAAAGCACGCACAAACAGGTTATCGTTAACCACAACATCATTATTAAATACAAGTTTATAAACGCCTTTCCAATCGAGGGTTTTTTCTTACCGTCCCGAGCTTTTCAATCGTCATCTCTTCTTTCTGCATAGCGGCAATTGAAATAATCTTCCAATTCCTAACGACAGCTACTCATTATATAGAGGTACAGCCCTTCAGGGTGAACCGTGTCGGCAAGCTCTGCCCTGTATCGCTCAAGTGCTTTGTACCAAAGTTCGGGATATTTCGAAGAGTCTCCTTTTAAATATGCATCCAGCTCTGGACAATTCTCGCCTTGTTCATTCCTACATTCGATAAATCCGTCGATCAGAGCGGTGTATGCGTATTCAAGAACCGTGTCAAAATAAATCATATCCGTAACACGAGCGTCTAATATAGGCTTCAGCTTGCGGAATCCAACGATTTCAAACATTCTGTCGAGGATGAAACGGTTTCGCGTAGGGACAAGAACGTTATTATCAGATGCATTCTTCCACATTAGTCGTATATCAATGCATGGCTGATCGTTATTTATATACAACGTGCAAACAACAGCATATGAGGGAGCATCACTAATCTACTCTCTTCTTTTACCTACACCTGCAAGTATTTTATAACGGTCCTCTCCCCACTTCTCAACTATCACGAAGACTCTATTCATTTCCTCAATACTTAAATAAATAGCATTACGTTTACCAGTTTGCTTCCCTGCAAATCATTTCAAGTACATAGTTAATGGTGCCGGTTTCACGCCTGAACACGCGCAATGACTTCGTCACGGAGACATCGTACGAGGCGTTGAGAATGCTTCTCAAAGGAAGTTCCATCGTATTCGTACGTCTACTCGGTTGAAGCTCTGAGATGACTATGAGCCGCAGGTGGACGGATCGGCTCGACGGGCGGATTGAGTCACGCTGATGAAACGTGTACGGGTTTGCTCAACTCGTGTGTTTCGGAGGGGTGAGGTACACGGGTGGGCGGCTCGCTGGGGAGATCGAGTCACAACATAAACTGCTGAAACGTGGACAGGCTTGTTTGAACACTTGTGCCCATTATACTGGACAAACAGAATTTTTCGCTACATGAAGCAATACCGGCCTTAATGTTTAATCACTCACCAGACGTTCATTTCCACAAACTAAACATCTTCACAATCCGGTGTACTATTTGAGAGAAACATATGCCCATATTTTTCCTTTTTGTTTAACAAGCGATACTCGTCTCTAATGTCTGTTAAAAACTCACATAGCCCATTAGCCACAGCCTCGCTACAAACCTCATGATATATATTAATATAGTGGTAAAAATACTTAAGATTCTCCATGATGAAAAGATTTACATTCTCAACCGCAGGGTACGAGCAGTCGGTATGATGTAACATGACATAATATCGCTTGTCATACCACTCATCAACAAGACTCACTATCCACAACCGTTGCCTATCTTCTGAACGTGTTGCTTCTTCTACGTCGCGGTATATGTGAGCCTTTATAAAGGTTAGGTCTACAACATACTTCAATACATCGTTTGTACTACGAAAACGTACACTGCCCTCGCCAGAATACCCGTAGAGTATTTGAACATCTTGATCCTTCGCACGGCTCAATGTAGCCTTAAAAGTATCAAAGGAGGGTGGAATAGGGCGTTGTTCAGTATCCACCACATCTTGGCACTTTGTCGAATACCATTTCATAAGCGTCTGAGCTCAAGGGTATGCAGAGGTCAACTGAGCACGCTGGGATAGAAATATACTCAGGTAGTGGCAGGAGTCACGTGACCGATCTTACAGTGGGCGGAACTTAGCTTTTTACTGTACACACACACGCACGCACGCAAAGGAGAAAATGAAATTTAATTGAAGCCAAATATACGTGATAAATAAACACATCGTTAACAATACAAATATATATAAATACAATCAAGGATTAATGTAACCAAAGGGTACGGTATCATAGGTACCAGGCACCTGATAACGCTTCCTCTAGGTGCTAAGGCATACTTTCGTGCCCCTAAGTTCCTTCACACACCCCAGTTTCTGCGCCCGAAAATTGTGCGTCCCCACAGTCAGTTGGTGTGGCTGGACACCCTCATCTTCCAAGCACACTACATCCTTCAACGAGTCAAAGTTAACGACTCCACGGTTCGCATGGTTAAGCGTGATACCCTTAGACTTCACGATATACTTAATATCATCCCCTACCCTCACCCGTACCCCATAGGCTTTTGGCCCTGTTGACACAAACGAGTCTGCGTATGCACCATCACCATACTCATCCTTGATCTCATCAGTTAGCTCTCCGAAGAATTCCCCAATAGCAGGCATGTATTCACCCTCCCTCGCTGTGAATATCACGCTATCTGTGTCAACGTACAGCACCCTCCGTCCAAAAGAGTGCAGTAGACCCCAAAGTTTGATGTTTGTAACCCGTGAGGTATCTGTGGTTCGGTGATGTACTTTATTATGTAAGTATTACCTACATTCACGATCTCCATAACCTCTTTATCAGGAGCTTTGGCATAATCCCATAGTTCACTATAACTGTGCGAAATGAACGTTCCCTTTGCCAGTATTCTGTGCAAATTTCCCCCAAAGACTGTTTAGACAACTTTGGACTAAGGCGCTTGCCAGGATTCTTGACAATTTGGGATCGGTCAAGCTGTATATCTTCATGGGCACGGTAACGCTGAATATAAGCTGTTTTTTCCTCTTCGGTATCAACCCCTTGCGGATATCCTGATGCTTCTACTTTTCCTTCAAAAAAGCGTTTATATATGGTGTGAAAAGGTTGGGTAGCTTCTGAAACCTCCACACCTCATGTATCTTCAATATTCTATACCCATGGCGAACGGCTAGGGCCAGCTCAGGGCTTCTATATACACCTGTGATCTTACGCTGGTTGGTTGTATGGTTACAATCACCGCTGTTCTCTCTGCACACTTCACGCACAGGGGGAGCACGTCTACAAAAGAGAGTCCAAAGTAGCGCTCACTCAAGTTAACTGAAAACTCCTCGATGGTTGGTTTGCTGGGACCCACCATTTTTTCAGGCGCACCTATGGGGTACGGATTGTTCTTCATCACGTAGGAGTATAAAGAGCAGAAGCCGTAGTAGTGGAGTTTCACGCCCTCCGTCGACGGAAAGTATAGCTTGAATGGGTTTGTGCTCCCTCCAAACAAGCTGTCACCGCATTTGAGGGGGTCCAACACCATTGAACGTTTGATGGCCCTTATTTCTTCACGGTACTGGGCATCTGTTTCCATCCGTGCATCATAGTCATGCTCCCACATGATTTTGTGAGTGAACTGGGAACCTATAAGTTGATCACAGTTACGGGTCCATGCGAGGCTGTCGGCGGGGGACATTCCATAGAGGTTCCCTGTGACGGCACATTCAGCGCGCGGGCAACCATGCCATCAGCAGCCGTTAAAGGAATGCACAGTCTTCTCACCAGTGGCTGGATCCTCACTTAGGCCGTCAACCCAAAAAACACGACCATTGACCTTAACTGGTACGTCACCCGTGTTGCGGGCATGTTTTATGTATACTCCGGTCTTTTGCTGTAGGTGTATGAGGCAGTAAATAGCCTTGTGCCCATAACTGCAGGGATTGTTTCTGTGAATGATTGCTAACGTGTCTTTAGGCATGAAGCTATTCTTGAACACTGTAAAACATAATGAGGCGATCGTGGTTGCGACTTGTAGCGGATCGCATTTGAAACGGGCTATGTACATCTTTCTAAAGGCTTGAAAGCATACTCTAAGTCAGAGCTTTCGAAACTGTGTCGCGACACATTAGTGTGTCGCCAATACCTCCCAGGTGTGTCGCCAAATTTAGTTAATTATTTTCAATTTTTTTGTATTCGGAAAATTTTGATTTTTGTATCAACAAAATCGGCTACAAGATAAACCACCTACTGAAAAATTATCTGATATTTGATATTTGATAACAAAAATTAATTAGTGTGTCGCCAACGTGAAAAGTTTGGAAAGCTCTGCTCTAAGTACACGTACGTCTTTCACGCAATAACGTTCACATTCATCGGCTTTAGTGTATGGATTAGCTTCATTAAAAGTTGTAGTAGCGGTCAAAATCTTCACGCTCACTGTCACTCATGTTGGTGTAGTTAAAGTAATATTTGGGTGGAGGTAGTCCTACGTAATTCAAAGTTTCGTTAGTGAAGAATATGTAAGGGAAACACCTTTTGAAACTTCAGCGGCTGCACCCATGACCTTGGGCAGCTTTGCTAATTTACAAGTGCGAACAGCAGGGTGTCTTTAAAGTGTACATTACCTCTTATCTGCATCTGTATTAGTTTGTTGCCTCTTTCCAAGGGATCACCAGTAAGTATCGCAGACGACTCGTGTTCAAGCAACTCCTTATAAAGGAACTGTGTGTCAAATTTCGCCCCGTTATGGGCAAGAATATGCACAGTCATTTTTTTTAACTTGACCGCTAATTTGACAATATATGATACAAAGAGTTTCACAGGGCTGTCGTGTGCAGTCGTTTTAAAAACGTTTGTCCGTTTTCCACATTTGTGATACTCATCACACTCGATCTCCATGCACTCATCACAGATAGTCTGACTTACAAGTAAATGTGGAATGACCTCTTTGGTTTCAGCGTTCGTGTAAGTTTCTATATCGTAGTATCCGGTTATACAAGGGCTATTTTTAGGCTTAGCATCTTTCATATAACATACATGCTTCACTCCATCCTCCTTATATTTTTCATGACATGTAGAACAGTGAATCAGTGAATTTCATCGCATTTATGTTTGAAATTCCCCCAATTATCCATCATGTGAAACATACCGCACTTACAAATCCTCATTTTCCTGCAAGTGCCATTTGATTTATGGAGCTCAAAGCATTTATTATTGAAAAATGTACGTCTACACACATTACATTCCCTTCTCCGTTTCAACTACACGACTTTCACATTTGGGGCTTTTACACTGCTCACATACCATGTAGCAATCCTTACAATGTTTCACCATATCAGCAAACTCGAGACATCCCTTACACAAATCATGATGTCTTCCATATTTTCGACTTTTATCATAACGCGTAGAGAGCCCTTATGTTACGGATGGGGAGATACGATGTTCCTGACTCCTAAAATAAGTAGAGGTCTTGTACAATCTCTCACGCTGCTTTTAAAAACATACATTGTCCTACGACGATCATCCATTCCAAATACGACTATACGTGCATTCATTTCCTGCTCGGCCCTTCTCAGTTCTTCAGGACCCATATTACACTCAAACTCAAGCTTACAATCTGAAGCCAGTTTACTGGCACGCTGCACAACCGTGGGCAGCCAAATTTTTTGCGTCCAAGTATTTAGCACAGTGAACATATGAGCCAAGATTATTGCTATAAATCCACAACCACGATCGACGTTTAAATGCCTTCTGTAAATAACCGGAGAATTGAAATTAAGAGTATAAAGTGTGGCACTATGACCCGCAACCCGGAATACTCTGTCAATATCTACCATGAAGTTATCCTTATTGAAGGATGTACCACTTTGAGAGGCTTGCATTATACGGCCCAAGATATATTCTATGTCTACAGCCGCCAAACGTCTGAACGGTATTACTACCCAAAAATCGTCCCCCTCTGACCCGAACCTGAAGGATAACCTCGTCCGGACTTCACGTTCGTCGCGGTTCTGAAGGGCAAACTGCACAATACGTTAACAACTACGCGCCGCAGTCCGTTGGTATATAGGGATCCAGAGTCAACCCTGACCACGTACCGATTTCTAGTGAGGGCAGGGGTGGGGGTATGAGAAGCTGCTGTGGAGGAAAACCCGGAATTGAACAATGGGGCATCTTTGAGGAAGGTACTATTTTGGGGGTTGTGTCGTAAGACGTAGAGGGTCGGGGCTCTATTACTGGGGATCTAACAACCGGAGCAATCCTGGCACGCTTTATACCTGACGTGGAGGGCTCTTCATCATGTTTCCGCTTTGAACTGTCGCATGCTACAGGTGTCGTTGGTGAGGGTTCGTCAGCGGGGAAGTGTTCTGTAGCTGCACGGTCATCGGGTTCGTCTGTGATATCGATGATGGGGGCTGTACATCGTCGTCATTCACGGTTGTGTGGAAGAAAAAAACCAAAATATAAGGAACAGCACTCAAAATTTGTAATATTTTGTAAATTACCTACTTAGGGGTGTGACGTGTTAGAGATGGAATCTGTAAAAAAATTCAGGTTCACAAGCCCCTCCAGCCTCAACATGTATTATATCTGGCCCTACAGGATGTGGAAAAACTGTATTTATGCTTAAAATCGTTAAAGATAAGGGGGAGATGTTCTCAAAATTTGTGCATAAAGTAATATGGTGGTATTCGACGTATCAGTCAGTGTTCAACGAGTACCAAGATGAAATTTTGTTCCACAAGGGTGTATATGACGTTAATTCGTTAAAAGGTAATGAACATACAGTTATTGTAATTGACGATCTCATGTTCGAAATAGATAAAACGTTTCCGAGACATTTACAGTGTTCTCCCACCATCTTAACATAAGCGTATTCTTCATCAACCAGAATCTATTTTTCAAAAATAGGTACATGCGTGATGTGTCGTTAAATACACAATATCTAGTCTTATTCGCACAACTTAGAGATGTCACAAATTGGGGTATTAGCCAATCAAATGTTCCCGAATCAACGTAAGGAGTTTTTGGAAGTTTATAAAGAAGCCACAAGCCAGCGTTATGGATATTTGCTTTGTGACCTTCACCCGCGAAACACGTTTAGGGTGCTTCTAAGAACGAATATATTCCCAAGCGAACCTGAAACGGTGTATATTCCTCCCCATCTTATTTTCAGTTTTGGGACCTTTACTGACTACATTAATATAATGAGGAAGGTGGTTTGATTCCGCACGAGGTGTATGCTTCATTGCAAAGTTCAAAGATCCCAGACACGGCTCTAGAACCCCGTAAAAGTAGGCTTAAAAGAATGGAAAGCGAGTTGCTAGCCCTATTTAACAGTGGAAAGTCACCTGATGAGAAAAGGCTCTTGTACCAAGAGGCTTTTCAGAAATTTCTTCATGAGTACGAAGATTATAAGAATCGGACAGAGCTCCCCGTAGTTATTAGGCACAGTGTGAGTAGCCCTGAGCATGGCGACACAGGACCTGGCCCGACGTTAGAGATGACCAACCAAAGAACAACGGAACACAACACAATCGAACATGCGTTAAAAAACAGTCTCCCACATACATTGAGGAA
The DNA here is from genome assembly GCA_023014485.1 of Bathynomus jamesi. NCBI lineage: Eukaryota > Metazoa > Arthropoda > Malacostraca > Isopoda > Cirolanidae > Bathynomus > Bathynomus jamesi. The sequence goes on along the minus strand of JAJOZX010005563.1, from coordinate 28,547 downwards.
TAAAGGCTTAAGTCTTTATAATCTATTGAGTGAGGACCCCATCATACAGTGGGCCGATACAGGCGAGGACATTGTTGAAGGAACAAGGGTACAAGGATCCAACATCGTTGATCATGATCTGGTGAGAAAGTGGGACAAGCCCTCACCAACAGGATGGAAGCATATTAAAGCAAGACTACGACAAATAAATGTCGCCAAAACATTGATAGGTAATCTGAATAGGTTAAAAGACCTGGATCAAGTCCCGCATATGTCACAACTGAGTACGCCATCGCCCCCAGCAGCAGCCTCTCTGAAGAAGAGAAAGAAGAGAACAAACGGCCAACCTTATCCACGTGTCTCTAAAATATGCAAACGGCTAACATATTAAGTAAACGCTATTATGACATTTCTAACCCCGCCTCCTATGGCGGCGTTAATAGACTGCACAGAGGTGTTTTCGGAGTAGGGAAAAAATATGTTGAGCGGTTTTTGCGGGAGCAGGATGCTTATACACTTCATAAACAGGTGAGAAAAGGTTTAAAACGGCCAAGACAACAGCGGATTCCATTGACTCTATTTGGCAAGCGGATTTAACAGACATGCAAAGATATTCAGTGTATAATGACGGAAACCGCTGCATCCTATTCATAATAGATGTATTCTCTAGATATCTGTGGCTAATTCCACTGAAAAATAAATCGCCTGAAACAGTTGTTAAAGCCACCAAAACGTTGATGTTAAAAGAAGAAAGGGTTCCTGGCTATTTTTGTACGGATATGGGGAAAGAATTTATAGGTCGCGCTTTTCAGAACATGCTGACAGAGTTTAATCTCAGTTACTACACTAGCAGTTCTATACATAAGGCCGCTTTAGCTGAAAGAGTTCAACGTACCATAAAGGAACGCATGCATCGCTATTTTACACATAAAAACACATACGGACATATAAACATTCTCGGGTCATTGGCATCATCATGCAACCGCTCACACCACCGTACGATTGGCACAACACCTAACGAAGTTTTAGAAAGAGGTATGCTGCCAGAAGTGGGAAGAGATGGAGCACCGCCACCGTACTCTACATATTTCAAAATCATATTTCAAAATTCGCGAAGGGATTTGGGCAAGGATGGACACGTGAGATTTTTAAAGTTAGTGCTATGAGACCTAAAGGTGAGATAATGATGTATTACGTTGAAGATTTGAATGGGGAAGAGATCGCTGGAGGCTTTTACCGCGAGGAGTTGCAGAAAGTGACATTTAATTTAGGAAAAAGTGTGCTTAAAATTGAAAAAATTTTAGGCAGCAAAGGTTCAGGAAAGAGAAAAATGTACCTGGTGAAATGGCTGCGTTATCCTGAAAGCTTCAACACCTATGTAAAAGCTGCTGCAATAATGAAGCTTAAATAGTATGCAACATGGCGCCTAACCACTTCTATGTCACACTCCCATCCTCCTCTTCTCTGTCTGTACATCCTAACAACACCCTTGCCAACTTTCTGACAGAACTCCACGGACTCATTGAATTGGAACGTGATTCGTATGAGGTGGGTTTATGTGAACTCCAGTTAGTCTCCAAATTTTTAACTCTTGAAAATGAGCAAATCATATTTCTGATCCTTAGATGAATCGATGAGTGCGAAAAATTAGATATAACCTTAGGCAATACTATGCGATCAGTCCTTTTCGGTGAGGTGTATTACTATAGCACAAATGTAACGATAGGAATCGAGCATTATGAAAAGTCGTACCTGACAAATGATTTACTTTTGAAGTCGTAAACAGACACGCCTGCATGCACATTGAAGTTAAAATCAACGCTTAGTAGAAATATTAAAGATAAAGAGCTGTTCACAATTGTGGCTGAGGGCCGATGTAGCGCAGCTCTCCAAAGAGATACCTTTCACGAGGCACAGCATGACTTGTCCAGCTTACTGTATCATTTGAAGATGGAGAAATTGGGTGAAAGCTCTCCACCCCCAGACATGTGCTATATTTACAGCAATATCGTAGAGCACCAATTTGTTGGTGACACTCAGGCGCGCCTGCTACGCATTGCACACATCCCAACCATAGAGGGAAAAGTTTGAGCATTACATATGACAAGCCCCATTATGCGAATGTTGCGACTAATCTATTAACCAACATCTCGATATAAGGGGTTCCAAAAATCTTAACTCCCCCATTTGCAGCTTACATGTTTACTTATATCGAAATAGTTTTTAGTGATTATAAAAATATATAAAAATATTTATTGCAGGTATTAAAATTACTCTAGCTGATAAAGTGATAATATAATGGCTTCTCAATTAATTGGTGATTCGGAGAGTCAACGTGTGATAGATCGCATACGAGCAATAACACTTCGGGAAGTTCGTGATGCTGGAGCTACCTTTATAACACGTTCATGGGTTGCCAAAAAGTTGCGAAGAAGTGAGGACTTCGTCAAAAGAAATTGGAATAAAACTTTGGATGAATGTGAAATGGATACAACCAAATCTGGGCGCCCAAATTTGCCATTTTCTCAGGAAACAAAGGACATCATTGAAAGCGGTACGCGTAAGCGGAAAAACAGCTGTGCTAAACTTTCTAGAGAGATCGAAGTGTTGAGAGGAAAGATCGTTAGTGGTGAGATCATTCGACTGTACCGTCATAGGCAAGGTTTAAAGCCTTGGCATGAACTTCCAAAACCAAGAAAAACTCAATTTAACATCGATGACAGAATGTGGTTTGCCCATTATCTTGAAGATTGGGATGTGGATGATTTCAAGCATTTAGCTGTCTCCGATGAATTTTTTGTTCACGTAACACGTCGGCCTAACTACCAAAATGATCGAGTGTGGGCCACAACACCAGATGAAATCGATGACAATGAACATTATCTCGAATTATTAAAAAGTCCAGACTGTGTTGGTGTGTTTGTTTTGTTCACTGCAAAGAAGCTCATGTGGGTGCTGAAGCCAAATGGTCAGAGTTGGGATGGACAGTATTTTCGTGATATTATTCTATCCCAGCATGTCATTCCTTTTCTAAGAAACCCAAACAATGTTATGGATGTCGATCAGGTCACACTTCTGCACGATAAGGCCCCCTGCTTTAAGGCATTAGCCACTCAACAGTTGTTGCGGAACCATGAGATCGATTTCTTTGGAAATGAAGAATGTCCAGGAAATTCTCCTGACCTGAACGTCTGTGAACACATTGGATCAGTTATAAAGGACAAGGTTGAATGTCTCTTGTTTCAAGAACCTGCAGCAAATCGATTTTCGAAGGATACAATGACGCAACACATTGAAACTCTTTTAGCAAATTTGCGTAACGATCAAGATCTATTCACGTCACTTTTGGCAAGCTACCCAAAGCGAATTCAGGCTGTCTTGGAAGCCAACGGCGGGAACACCAAGTTTTAATTGTTTCTCATTAAATGCAGGATTAAATTCTCTTTTGTAAGGTATGTTTAGTTTTACTGTACTTCTAATGGTTTAGGCCATGGGCGGGGTGGGGGGCTAAGGTTTATTGGAGCCCCGTATATAAGAACGATTGGGAGAAAAAAATTCCCATTCGGTGATGGGAGCTTAACAGTGAAACTACTCTTTCGTCGTTTATGAGCTGAAGACCATTCACAGTCTATCGAGGGGTGAGATTTCAGCGTGGGAGTGGGCTTAGATCCATTTTTTTCATCCATACTACGCATCGCTGTCTCACTGTTGAAGAGGGGTGCTAGATACTTAGGGAGGAAGGCGTTACAAACAGGTTTTAACGCGGCAAAAGACATAATGGGTGGAACTAAGCCTAAAGAAGCTCTATAAAACATTTAAAACGTACACGGGACGAAATCATCAAAGATGCAAAGAGAAAAATGCGTGGTAGCGGAAAGAAGAGAGCTGCCAGGAAGAAGGGGTTACCATCACGTGGCGCTAAACATAAAAGGAAATAAAACAGAAGTGCTCTAAGCGTATGAAGCCTATGGCTGATCATTTTTTAACTGATATAAGCTGAGGACACTACTCTCACGAATCGGATCAAATGTAGAATTCGGACCCCAGCCTTCTTTAGTTAGCTTTATAAGCCTAACTAACGAAAATATCATGACCTAACCTAACCAATCGTCAAGGGCGTACAGTTAACCTAACGATTGGTTAGGTTAGGTTGTGATATTTTCGTTAGTTAGCCTTATAAAGCTAACTAAAGAAGGCTGGGGTCCGAATTCTACATTTGATCCCACGAATCATAGGCTGTTTACTAGTTGTCGAGAGAGGTGGCACTATTTCTCACTCGTCATGGCGCGTTTCATCCATCCGTGTAGTTCACATTGCTGTAAATCGGAACTGTCCCTCTTTGATATGCTCCCCATCAGGTCTCTATTGAGCATAGCGACTTTATTACAATTAACACATTAAACAATTAGTTCGCCCAGTGCCCCTATAGAATTCGTGATACCCAGCTCAGGCCCTTACTTTTTTGACCCGAGCTGCATGCACATGTACGCTAAACTGCGTATATCCCATTCAGATGGAACGGACTGCGATGATAGTTACTCAGCATACCCTGAAACCAACTTTTTACACTCCATATTCAGCCAGTATGAGGTGTATTTAAATCAGTTAACATCTCTGCAGGAACGGGGTATTATCACCTACGAGCCTATCTGGAAAATGTCCTCAACTTTTCAGAAGAAGCGAAGGACACCTTTTTAATCGCCGAGGGATATTACCAGACTAAAGATGAAAGTGGTATAAAGGATAAATTTAAAAATTCTAAAAAAAAGATATACGAGTATTTTGGACGTCTTCATACAGACTTCACATTCCTGGAGAAACTGCTTATGAAAAACGGCATCGACCTGAAGTTAAAGCTCAACCGCACGAGTCCTGAGATCTGCATAAATCTGGGGTCTAATCAAGAAGAGGGCGCGAAACCCGTTGTGATTCACATCATGGAGACGTATTTGCGTATACGCCGAGTGAAATTAAGTTCGCCAAAACAAATAGAAATTGAGAAAGACTTAATGCACGCCACAGTAAAATACCTAATTAACAGGGTACAGATCAAACTATACACGGTGCCCACCGGGTTGGCCTCGAAGCAGTTACAAAACGTTGCCCTTGGAGTCTTACCTAAAAGGATATTAATTGGAATGCAGGACCACGCCTCGACGAATGGAAAATATAAAAAGTGTGCCTTTAAATTCGAGAATTTCGGCCTTAAAAATATAACTCTACGTAAATGGCATCGCTTTGGGAGAGGGACTACGATTACGGACTACTCATCAGACGCTGTGTTCCCGCTCTGCTCGAGAGCTTATAGTAGTCTGGCTCATAATACAGCGTAACGCAGAAAGAATTTGCCGAAGAATTTAACATTTATTCATTTGATGTTACACCTCACTTGTCTGCTGGCGCAAATATGCATTTAAGTCCACAGCAGAGTGTGAATATCTCAGTCAGGTTAGAATTTGCCAAGCCTGTAGACGTTCCTATTAGTGTACTCGTGTACCTCGAATCACAAGCACTAATAGAAGTTGATCGTTTCAGGAACGTGGTCACAGACTTTTAAAATGGACACGAATACACTCCAGAGAGTAATGAAAAGTGACCGAATCACACGCTCCAAATTTATCGGTGTGTTTGCGAAGAATGAAATATTGAAATTGCCAACTACAAAACTACAAGAAACTGGTACGGGATTATCGTTAACACCGACATTGTGAGGGGGTGAGGGGATTCATTGTTTTGAAATCTATTTTAAAAATAGGGAAAGAATGTACTATTTTGACTCACTCGGCACTCAGCCCTGGAATGATTCTGTGGTTGTACAGTTTATCGAACAGATACATGTACCTAAGTTTGTATGGAACCTGTATCGCTTTCAAGGATATTATAGCAACACGTGCGGCATGTACGCCCTCTCATTTCTCCTGCACATGTCACGTGGGAAGGGATTTATAAATTTTTTTAAGTTACTCGATTTGTGCGACACTGAAATGAATGACGAGTTGGTATGCATACAGATAAGAAAAAGGTTCCCATATGATAGCACCCGCTGTATTGTGTAAAGGTGTATATCTATTGTGTAAAGGCCTATTTGTAGCCATTAAAACTTATTTAATGGACACTGGTTCCGCTTTGTACATGTTTTCTACAATTTAATAAATTAAATGAAAATGCAATGTGCTTTGTTCTTAACCCCAAAAAAGTACTTACATTAGTTCCTGGATGACCTGGCATTCGTTGGATCGGATGTGTCCTTTGTGTTCAGGGCGCTGGTTTGGTTGTGGGGTAAAGCATCCATATCACTTGTTCCCCTTTCATCAAAACGAAAAGTAGCTATAACACGATGAAGTTCCGCATCGGTCCTATAAAGTTAAGTAAAAATAAAGTTTAATTAAAGAGCTACAATAAGAGAAAATGCCACGAATTTTAAAAATTATCAAAAAACAGATATCTTGACAGTTTTCAAAAGTAAGAGTGCTAAGGCATCGTCAGCCGACACCGGTTCTCGATCCGGGCCCGCAGACAATTCTTAAAAGTTTTTAATATTTCTAAAATCCTAATGGGGAGCTGTCTTTAAATTATCGAGAAATGTATTAAAGCTCCACCATATATATATATATATATATATATATATATATATATATATATATATAGCATCTATATATATATATATATATATATATGCCGAAATAACCACGAAGGAAACAATAATTAAAAGCGAGTACGCTAATTTACAACTCAAAAGTAAGATTAGCTGGGTGTACCATGCTCCGTCTGCCTGCAACGGGTCTCGAACCCGCAGACAATTCTTAATAGTTTTAATATTTCTATTGTAAGTTTTTAATATTTCTAAAATCCTACCTGTACAAGAAATGTGCAAATAAAACACCATATATATATATATATATATATATATATATATATATATATATATATATATATATATATATATATATGCCGAAATAGCCACGAAGAAACAGAATAATTAAAAACGAGTACGCTAATTTACAGCTCAAAAGTAAGATTAGCTGGGTGTGCTATGCTCCGTCTGCCTGCAACGGGTCTCGAACCCGCAGACAATTGTTACTAGTTTTAACTACTTACATCTCTGGAAAATCGTGCTCGCTGCCACAAATTTCTGTAACAACTTGCGTGGATAGAAATTCATTCTGTTCCACCGCGGTGAAAAGGTGGAGCGCAGCTGTTGGGTAAAAATCGTCATCTTCAAACAAATCGGGGGAGCTGTAGAGCGACTCTTGGCTCATGGTGTATATTTCAAAAGCACTAAGCGAGAAAAAACATTGAAATGAGGCTCTGAGATGAAAATGCCCCCTTTTATAAATGGGATCGTGATCAACATACAACACACGAAACGCTAGCTTCCTATTGGCTATCGGTGAATTTTGTGCGGGGCTTGACGCGTAGGCCTGCATAGCAGCCAAACAGAGGTAGTGGGCTCCACCCACAGGGCTGTGATTGGCTGCGAAATCTGGGGCGTGTCAGATATTCCCATTCGCAGAGAGAGAGAAACGCTTTGTTTTTTTATCTTCTATTCGGTCAAGAGAGCGAGAGGGAGAGAGAGAGGTAGATGAGGATGGTTTGTGAATCGGTTTATGGTGCTCTATCTAAAATAGGATCGGAAAAAATTTATTGTCTTTGAAATATAAAATTAGAAGGTAATTTCATATTCAATTACCCATGAAGGAAAACCAACCAGCGCACAAAGTTCGAGACAATTCCACCCATCTACAAAGTTTAAAAGTTTATGATCTCAAAATAAACTGCGAAAAGAGGTTTATTTATTGGAATTTTAAAATCGATATTATCTTTTGCTTCCGCCAAACTGTCGCCTCTAAACGAGAGAGAGCGAGAGATTTGTACATATATAGGATTACCTTTGCTTTCGATTCAATACATAAATTTAAAAAATAACAGAGATGTGTGATGTAGCAGATCATTAAACACCAAAGTTTAATTCGATATCATAAACTCCTACGCCAAACACAATTTTCAGAACGTTGTTTAGCATAATTGTATATATATATATATATATATATATTATATATATATATATATATATATACACAGTGTATATATATATATATATATATATATATATACATATATATATATACACAGTATGTATATATATATATATATACACATACAGTATATATATATTGAGAGAAAGAGAGTTACAAGGAGTTACAAGGAAAAGTAGTACCTCAAAAGGCCTTGCGGCCCATACCGAGGAGGTACCAATGGCAACGGGTGCCAGGGAAAAATTCTGTCACTCTCAAATAGTGTGCAAGATTCGGTCTAACCTTTTCTTGAACAGATCCACAGAAGAACTGTTCACAACTTCTGAAGGTAGCCTGTTCCACGTGTCACAGATCTTATACGTAAAGTAATTCCCACACACACTAGTCCTAAACCGTTTCAAATCCAACTTCCAACCTTTGTTGCGAGGTGGGTTAGCATTTAAACTAAACATGCTTCTAACATCGACATTGTTGAACCCGCGTAAGAACTTGAAAACCTCGATGAGTTGACCGCGCAGCCTCCGAGTTTCCAGCGAAAACAAATTCAGGGCGCGTAAGCGTCGATTGTAGCCCATATGCCTAACGGAAGGGATTAACTTTGTGGCCCTCGCCTGCACTCGCTCCAGCCTCTCAATATCGTTCCTGAGGGTGGGCGACCAGAACTGCACAGTATACTCCAGGTGCGGCCAAATCCGAGAATTGTACAGAGAGAGCACAATTTTCTTGTTCCGAAATCGAAATTGCCTCCTCATATAACCCAACAACTTCTGGGCTTTCTTCTCCACCTCTACGCACTGTTTGGTAAACTTAAGGTCGCTGCTAATTAGCACACCCAAGTCCTTTTCGAAGTCAGTGGCCTCGATATTACTCCCCAACATGGAGTAGTCCGACTTGGGATTGGCGTAGCCAATGTGCATCACCTTGCATTTACCCAAGTTAAACGGCATTTGCCATTTTTCGGACCACTTTCTTATCCTACGTAGGTCCGCACGTAGTTGCTTGATCGCCTCGGGCTTCCCAACATTGGCCCCAAGCTTGGTGTCATCAGCGAATTTGGCGATCCTACTGACGATTCCACCGTCGATATCATTTATGTAAATGATAAACAACAGTGGCCCCCAAAAAGAGCCCTGAGGAACCCCGCTAGTAGGGCGGGTCATACTATGCATTTTTTTTAAATCAATGGAGAGGGGTGTTCAAATGACATATTTTGTTGTATAGAACACAATTCTGAAGAAAATATTTAATTCTGATAACCCTAACCTACATCATTTTGTAGTTGATTATTATTAAATTGTTGATTATTTTACTATTGTAGTTACCCCAGAATATGTCTTCTCACGTTTTCTATCATGGCTGCTCACGTTATCTCTCATAGAGCATTGTTCTAACTAATTCATATAAACACATATAATGTAATTCATATAATAATAATAATATTTAAATACTCAAATAAAAAGGTGTGCCATTCCACTTAATTGTAATTATCATACAGTTTGGTATATGAAATATTTTGACGGTTTTCTGGCGCGCATAAGGCCATTTTCTGAGCCACCTTTCTCAGAGGCTAGAATGTAACGTTTCAGAACATTCTAAAACGTTTTGTGAAATATTTGAAGTGACTCATGATTTATGAAACTATTTTACCACCTCGGCTTGCAGTGAGGGGATAGATTTAGTGATTATCTACTGATATTTTTTTTGTTACTGTTCACATGTGAGTATTATTCTGTTATATTTTAGAAAAAGCTATTTCTACGCATATTATAGTGATATATTGAGCAAAATTTAATTAACAACTTTGATTTGAGCTAAAATTAGGTGGTTCATTTTTAGTACAACTGAGCAGTATGAGGCCTATTTCAATGTTCTAAAGAATATTTTTAGGATGTGTTTCTTTAGTGTTTTTAGAGTACATGAACAAATTATTTGCATTACAGACAACAGATAAATTAGCATTTTATAACATTTTGAAACCAAAAAAGCATAATGTGTTTAGCATTTGCAGATAAATTTTTTCATGCCCATTTCAGCTCTTTTTTTTAACCAAGAATTTTGCGCTGAAAAGAGTTAATACCTGTCTGTAGTGGATACTTAACTGTTGTATTATTGTTTTTATTTCAGTGTGAACTCATTAAGAAAATGGCTCAAGTCAGAACAAGGACGAAATCAAGTTCTCATCTGAGTAATCTTGTTGGCACTGGCCGGGAGCTGTTGGTGTCTGAACTGCCAACTGTGAGGGATATCCTGAGGTATGGCATCTACTTGAGGAAGCAAAGTGAAGATGACAGGAGGAACTACCCAGTGGACAAGCTGGTGAGTGACATCTACCCTGGTCTGATTTGTCAGTGGAGCAAAGCTAATGCTCTTTTCAAGCCACCTGTTATCAATGAAAAAGTGACCATCATGTCCAAGCTCAAGGAGGTCTGGAATCAGGCAGTGAAGTTTTCTCTTGGGAAGGGCAAACTTGATGCCAAAGAGAGGTTCATTGTCAAGTTAGACAAGTTCTTTGATATTTTGACTTGCAAGTGTCAGATTACCAGTTGTGAGGGGGGAGGCTGTGAGGGCTGTGTTATCCAAGCCCACATTAACTGTTCCTGCAGCAGAGAGAAAAAGATTCCTGTGAAAGATCTTGCCTACATCAAGGGACAGAAAGAGAAGGTTGGAAGTAAGGGACCCCACCAAATAGGGGGTCCTGATCTACCAGAGCACAAGAGACAGGTGAGGACATTGAAAAGGCAGTGGATGGAAAGGAAGGCAGAGAAAAGGAGAAGGAGCAAGGATGAAAGTGCTGCAGTAGCAGAGAAGGCAGTCAGGAAGGATGTTAAGAGATTTTTGGCAGATGGTGATGAGGATCTGGAATTGGAGAGAAGTGGTGATGAAGATGAGTTTGTTCCTGAAGTTGAGCTCTTCCCTCAAACTGACCCTGAGCCAGCAGCTTCGGCAAAGGTACATAAAAACTATGATGAGATTCAAAACATTGCCCTTGCTAGTGTAAGGTATGGCATAGGGCTGAGGCCAACTGCAGCGATAGCAACAGCAGCTCTGATTGATGTAGGAATCATCACAGAAGACAATACAAGTAAAGTGATTGATAAGAGTAAGGTCAAGAGAGCACAGGAGAAGTTGATGAGAGAGCTGGAGGAACAGTTCGAGAAGAAGTGCAGGGAGGAGGGGGGGATCTCTTGCATCCTCTTTGATGGGCGGATTGACCTGACCAATGTGATGATGGAAGCTGAGGGCGCTGACCAATCTTTTCCCGCAAAGGTCAAGGAAGAACACTATAGTGTTGTTAGTGAGCCTGGCAGCTACTATCTGTTCCACTTTACCCCAGAGAAAGCAACTAAAGAGGAGTCACATGCGGAAGATTGCTAAGGTCCTGTTTGCCTGGCTGAAAGAGAGGGGTTATGATAAGACCTTGTTGGCCATTGGAGGAGACTCAACAAATGTCAACACTGGTGTGAAAGCTGGAGTAATGCGGAAGCTGGAGCTGCACCTGGGGAGAAAGCTGGTCTGGTTGGTGTGCAACCTGCACACTGTTGAACTTCCCCTGCGCCATCTCATTGTTGACCTTGATGGCCCTACTCTGTCAGACAAAAAATTATCCGGGCCAATAGGAAAGCTCCTTGATTCTGCTACAGACTTTGATATCAATCCAAACTTCACCCGAATCTCTGTTGGCCCTCCACTGATCAAGCTTCCTGACAAGGTCATTCAAGATCTTCACTGATCAATACTATGGCTATAAAATTGTCTGTGCAGTCAGGGATGGAGTACTTCCTGCAGGGCTGGCTCTGTTAGAGATAGGACCAGTAAACCACAGCCGCTGGCTCACCACAGCGAACAGACTTCTCAGGCTCTGGGTGTCAAAGCACGGACTTAAAGGAAAGAACCTGAAGATTCTGCAATTCATTGTGGAATTCATCATTGGAGTGTATTACCCATGTTGGTTCAACGTGAAGGTCAAGCACTCCTGGATCGAAGGGCCTAGGCACATCCTCTTTCAGCTGGACTGCCTCAAGTCCCAGAGAAAGGAGGTGCTGGATATTGTGATGCCAACTGTGAGAAGATCTGCTTGGTATGCCCACAGTGAAGTCATCCTCCAAACACTACTCTGCTCTGAGGATCAGAAGGAGGATTGAAGGGGTGGAGAGAATCCTGGCCATCAGGGGAGAGGGGGACCCGGACACTCAGCTGGGGGACTCCTCTGTTAGGAGCAGAAGGACACCTGACATCAATTGTGATGCTTCCAGCATCGGTGACTTGATCAGCTGGTCAGAAGGTGTGTCAGAGCCACCTCTCACCTGCTCTCTAAGCACCTCAGAGGTGAAAAACTTCATCAACACCCCCATGGAGGTGCGCAACTGGCCTTGCCACACACAAAGCATTGAGAGGGTTGTTAAAATGGTGACTGAGGCTTCTGCTAAGTACTTCTCACAGGAAAAGAGGGATGGAGGGATCAGGGCTCAGATCAGCAGGAAGCTGATGTCCAAGTCTGAGTCAAAGCAGGATTTGTGCAACCTGGCAAAGTTCAAGATGTCAGGAGAATGATCTTTGTAATTATATCCAGTGATATACATGCAGTTCACCTATTAATAAATATATGTAAAGTTGATTTGGCCTTGTCAATATAAATTATTTACCTTATATCTTTTAATATATTATAAAGGGGTTCAAAAGGGTAAAATTGGCAATTTAGAAATACAAAATGATGTAGGTTAGAGTTATCCTATCCAAAAAATAAGCTCATATTTGAATTCCCCATGTAAAAACACATAATTTAGACACCCCTGATGGTAGGATTTCCTTCAGATTCATGTTGTCACCTGAGTACGACCCGCCCTACCCCGCTAGTGACCGCCCAACCCGAACTAGCCCCTTTAATTACAACCCTCTGCCGCCTATTCTTCAGCCAGTTTTCTATCCACCTACCTACTTACCCACCAATACCCAGCGCGCGCACTTTGGCCATTAGCCGGCGGTGAGGTACCTTATCAAAGGCTTTCTGAAAGTCCAGATAAAGTATATCAATCGCCCTACTCTTGTCATACTCACTGAACATGACGTGGAAAAACTCGAGCAAGTTGGTGAGACACGACCTATGCCGTCTAAACCCATGTTGGGAGTCCCCAAGCAGCTTGTAGGAATCCAAATGGTCAACGATCCTATCCGCTATTATCCCCTTTAATAATTTACATACAACCGAAGTGAGACTAATGGGACGATAGTTTCCCGGACTTTCGTGATCCCCTTTCTTAAAGATACGGGTCACGTTGGCTTCCCTGCAGTCACCAGGCACCTGGCCCGTCTCCAACGATTTGTTGAAGACTTAGCCAGCGGGGAGCCACCTGGTCACGCACCTCCCGCAACACTCTGGGGAGGAACTGGTCTGGCCCAGGACCCTTAAACGCGCTCAGTTTGTCTATTCTATCGGCAACGACTGTCGCGGTACACCGAACACTATCCAAGCCAGCACCTTCGTGCCTGACGCCTGGCTCGGGGATGATGCGGGTGTCCTCCCTGGTGAACACTCCCACAAAGTACTCATTCAGCACATTAGCGATGTCCGCTTCGGAGGTCTGCAGAACGCCGCTGGGGTCCTTTAATGGATCTATCATACTTCTAATGGGCTTTCTACTATTAACATAACTGAAGAACTCCTTAGGGTTCCCCTTGCAGAGTCTTGCCACCTGGAGTTCTTCGTTACGTTTCGCTAGCCTAACCTTCGCCTTTACTTCTCTGCACAGGCGGACATACGACTTAGTGTTCTCATGGGAACGATTGGCCTTTGCCCTCCTATACGCAGCTTTCCTATTTCAGAGAGAGAGAGAATTGTACATATATAGGACAACCTTTGATATCGATGGCTTCGGCCCGAATTGTTCATTATGATGAAGGCCAAACTTTTCGCTCCACCCTAGACCTACGGTTTAACAGGGTATATGTAAGAGAGAGCGCGAGAGAGATCCGTGCTAGGGCACCCTAGCTACCCATTTATCTACCAACCGTGGAAGGACGTTGCCACCGGGGCTCGAACCCGACGCATATAATCGTGTGTGCGTAATATTTTATTGGTGTATAGACGGGTACTTGTCAAAACGATATATACCCTGTGCCAACTGGCTGATAGTGCCTGAAGGCACTGGCTGATTAGGGGCCTATAAGATAACGGCCGCTCGGCTTAAGTCTTAATATGCGCTTGGCTCCTTTCAAGCGAACACCTCTTCCTCTCTCTCCTTCTCTCTTTCTCTTGGGTGATAACTCCGCCTCCAAGTTGCATAACCTTTGTTGCTCTTGCAACAACCCCCTCCCCCTGGGGGGTGCCTTGCAACAAGGGGGTTGGCACTGGCACTGTTGACAACATTTCCTTTGCAACATTGAGCAACATTTTCAATTGCATTGTACACTCTCCTTTTTCGCCCTTACTACTTACGGCTTACGGTACGACCTTCTTTTAACCAATAGCAGAATGCGTGGCAGTGTGTGTTGGGTATACAGTCTATACACTACGTCATTTCGTGAAAATTTCATATAGATTTTTGCCAATGTGTTTTAATGTAGTCCCTATGGCTAACACTAAAAAAAAATGTTGGATTTTTTAAGCTGAAACATTAATAACTGCTTGCTGTGGAGCCATTATGGAGTCACTTAAAATTGGATATTATAGTTGTAAATTTTTTTGAGTATACTGTATCTATCTATCTCTGTGGCAGCTCATAAAATCTCGTTTTCGGAGAGACCAACACGGTTACAGACAAAAGGAATTAAGCTGTGTTCAGTTTAAGGACTTCTGGATATCAATTTAGAACTTTGGTGGCCATATTGGACTTATGATTGAGCTCAATTTAGTTGAAAATTAACCGATTTGTGTGTACAGTAGTTCTAGCATAAAACTCAAATCGGTGTATTTTAGGAAAAAAAATCCCATTCCAAGATGTGTAAATAGGATCAGATTGGAATTAAAGATTATTATGGCAGGCATATTGGATGTGTGGCCAATCCAGGGTGGCCCAAAGGCTTAATTGAATGAAAATCGGTGTATTTTATGGAAAAAATCCCATTCCAAGATGTATAAATAGGATCAAATTCGAATTAAAGTGTATTACGGTGGTCATATTGAATTTTGGCTGCCATATAGGATTTGTGGCCAAATCTAGTGTGCCCCAAAGACTTAATTGAAAGAGTATGAGTTCAAGATGATAGAACAATTGAGAAAACTTTGACAGGAAAAATTGGCAGTTTTGCCCTGGCTAGGACCTGTCTAATGTTAATGTCAGTGGACGGACGACTACATCCATTTAATGACAAAGCACAACTTATTCATCTGCTGGAAGAACAGGTAGAAACAGAAGAGAAAACAGATAGTGCTGTTTCCACTGATCAAGATTGTCGTCACAGGTGATACATTAATTGTCTTTGATGCAATGGTTGTCCTTCATGAAATGGCTGTGTTCAAGGACAATATAAAAAAACTTCAGTGGTCTGGCTCATAGATATAGCTCGTGCCATAGACAGCAAAAGTCAACAGTAGGCCGATTCATATGTAGTGTTCGATAACTACAGAGTCAAATCGCTTAAAGAGTGCACAAGACAACATCGTACCAGAACATCAACACATATGCCAGGGTATAAAATTGACAACAACACACGAATCAGAGATTTTAACACATTTCTGGAAAGCACCAAGAGAAAACACCTTCTCACACTCTACCTGGCCTAGCAGCTGATTGAGAAGTGCAAATGTGTAGTCACAACCATTACTTGCGTTAGTGTACTGACAAATCAATTCCAAGCAGATGTAATCAGTGTGAAAAGCACACAAGAAGAAGCAGATACGCTACTAATACTGTATGCTTCAGAACTGCACAAAACTGCAAAGAATGTTCACATCTATTCTCTAAACACAGATGTGTTGGTCCTTGCACTGTCAGCAATGCCAGCCCTGGGTGATCAAGCAGTTGTCATTACTGGTACTGGAGCAAATCGTCGACCCGTCTATTTACGACCCATATATCATACACTTGGTGAGAATCGTGTCCAAGCTCTTGTGGGTTTTCACGCAATAAGTGGTTGTGACACAACTGGACGCATATTTGGCAAGAGCAAAACTGCATGGTGGAATGCCTTTGTGAACTGCAGTGACGATGTGACTCGTGTACTTTGTGGGATTGGGTCTGGCAAGGAACCTTTTCCTGATAGACTAAAGGGTTATGAAGAGCTCGTCCGCAATTTACTCAGCCCGAAAAATACATCTTTCAGACAAGCATCGACACTCCGTTGGCATTACTTCCGAGGGCTTAACATACAGCAAGGAGCAGAAAAATTACCTCCAACCCAAGGAGCTATACATGAACATGCGCGTAGAGCCCACTTCCAGTCTAGCATTTGGAGACAAGCACTCGTTCCACGCCCGTAAACACTTTCACCATCAGATCTTGGGTGGTCAAAGGAATCTTCAGGAGAACTTATGTCAATACTTACCAGAGAACCTATTGCTCCTGATTCTGTTCTACAGTTGGTAAGATGTGGCTGCGTGAGGAGCCAGTGCAGTGGGCGCTGTTCATGTAGGGAAAATGATGTGTGCTGTAGAGAATTTTGCAAATGTGATCCAGATAACTGTAAAAATATGTACAGAGGCGGTGATGATTATGAATCTGATGACGATTGAATTAACTGTATATGACTATTATTTGTGTTTTTTGTTTTTACTAAATGTGAATGTTCAATTTGTTGTTTTCTGTTAATAAAATTTAAATTTACCAGTTTGCCAAACAGGCACTTATTCCTTTTACCCCCCGTTTCCTATTGTTGTTGTGTGAGCATGTGATAATGCAGTGCTGTGATCTATCTACTTGTGAGTTGCCCCCGGTCAATTGGATGCCCGATTAGGTCAACTGAATGCCCGGTTAGGGCAACTGTATGCCTTTGACGATTGGTTAGATTAAGTCATGATATTTTCGTTAGTTTTAACGAAAATATCACAACTTAACCTAACCAATCGACAAGGGCGTACAGTTGACCTAACTGGCCATTCAATTAACAGGGGACCGCACAGCCCCCAGCACAGGACCACGACTTATTTCTGTTTAAATACAAAAATACAGAAAATGCTTATTTTTGTAAAAGTGATGCGGGGGTAAAATGAACAAGTACCACCGAACAACATGTAGTAGATAAAACACCTTTCAAATATGACTGGATTCGAACCGTCCACCCCTTGTTTATAAGTCGAGAAGGACCACGAGCACCTCATTTAAGACAAACTATGATATAATAAGAATGTTACCCTTAAATGCAGCAGTGTTGGCTATTAGATTGTTGTGTATGGAGCATTATATTGTCCATATAATGTGTATATCAATATTAAATTTATATAAAATGTTACAAAATAATGTTGTCGTGTGTATTTTTTACTATGGCTAAAAGTACCTTAAAATAACTCCAGAAAAAATACCAAACATACTTTTTAGTGAAGTTAAGACGTTAAATTAGCCAAAAAAAGACATTGGCAAAAATCTACAGTATATGAAATTTTCACGAACTCCAAAATTGTGACATAGCAACGTAGACTAATATTTTCGCGGGTCAGTTTTGTATACGAATTTTCAGATTCCTGCCTTTTGTTATAGGTTTAGATTTTAGCCTATTTGGTCAAGATTCTAAAAAGTGTAACTAATAAAATAAAACCGGATAACGTAATATCTTTCATGCAAGTCCATTTGTTATTGTACTTAGGGTGTGACAGCCCTCCGGTCCCGAGTCGTGGGATTCTAGAGGAACTGGCTGCCAGTTCCTTTAGGTTCTCTCTCTCTCTTTCGGGAGGGCGGGTGAAGTATTTTGCACAATCCGTCCCGTGGGTTACTAGGACCCCATCCCATCCCTACTCTGTCCTTTTAGCTTACGTTAAGGTTGTTCTCTGACTGGAAAAAAAAACAAAAAAAACTTAGTATTAAGTCTTTTTCTCTTCTTTTACTATTAGGACCCGACTGCTACCTCATGCGTGGGAAGAGAGGCTTTGGAACCTCTATAAATAACACCATTTAACGCTCGTAGGTTGTGAGAGACTGGGATGGAGGGGTCCCAGGCGTAGGGGCGCGATGAATGGAGTGTGGCTAGTGCCCCGTTAAGCCCATTCCTAATGCGTAATGGCCTGACCAGCCCCCTGCGACCGTTCTTTGGTGACCAATTGATGGTGCTTGGCTGTATTGCTCTGAGGTGAGAGAGCTTTACTGCCCAGCTGGCTGCCAGGCCAGCGTAAAGTCTCGGGCGTAGCCTCTGGGTCTGGTGGGATATCCCTTGAACACTGGATTCTAAGAGTCTGGCCGCTTGTGAGTGACTAGTAAGACTTAGTAAGGGGCTGCATCTCGCTGTCGCTCCTGGCGGAAAATCCGTGACGCCTGCGTCGCGAGTGTTTGTCAGTTGGTAGCTGCGACACGTTTGGGACTGTCCGGCCCTGGGGAGACCTTTGGTCGGTGCGGCAGCAGGAGAGGTGTAGTCTTCTGGAAGGGATGAACGTCACTTGCAAATAGGTGGATGCGTCTACGCGCGGGAAGAATTCACCCCCCCCCCCCTTTTTATATACTGGTCAGAACGTTTTTGAGAGTTTTCATTGCTAGAACGCTTTATCTTATTCAGAGTATTCAGAATTTGAAAAAAGAAAAAAAAAGTTACAATGACTGGACCGCAGAAATTGAAGGCTGAATGTGCGAAGTGTGAAGTGAACCAGTGGGTGACGAACTTCAAAGAAGCTTGCTTCGAGAAGATCAACCACTCCAGCATGTGCCGCTTTTGCGAACTCATGCGGTTTTACGAGAAGCTAGAGGAGAGGGTCCGGCGGCTCGAGTCGTCCAGACCGGCTGTTGGAGGTGCGGCAGTCACTGACGAGGCTGCACTGCCGCCTAACCCGGAGCTCATTCAGGATAGGATAGCTGCCGTGGAAAGGCGGTCCAGCGATGGAATGGACAGATCTCGGGACCGCGGAGAAAGGGTAGAGGTGCAACCGGGGGCCAGGGCCCTAAATCAGTGTCAGGAATCGCCAGCGACCCACGTGGAATGCTTGGAAACGCGGCGTAAGGTGGAGGGCGCAAAGAAGGGGCTGATAGAGAAGGGTGGGAAGGGGTCGATAGAGAAGGGTGGGAAGGGCCGATGAAGAAAAAGGGTGGGAAGGGGCCTATTGATGGCCCAAAGAAACCGAAGGATGTAGCTACCGGTCGGGGTGGGTCGGGTGGTGTAACTGCGTGCATGGGTGGCGACGGGTTTCGAAAGGTCTCGGGCAAGAAGGCTGCGAAGCCGAAGCCTGAGACCCCAGTTGCCCCTGTCAGGACCTCTAACCGCTTTAGTCTCCTGTGCTCGAAGGAGGAAGACACCGTTTTGATTGGGGACTCGCAGATCAGGGGCCAGGAGAAGTACTTTGCTTCTGCAAACCGGGATGGGAGGAAGGTAAGGTGCTTACCTGGGCGGGGAACGGCGCACTTAAGGAAGGAGGTAGAGAAGGTGCGCGTGGCTAGTCGGAGGACTGCGATCGTTGTCCACGCTGGTGGCAACGACCTGTTCCTCAAAGGCGGGGGTAGGTCTTCAGAAGGGATCATCACCGAGATCATGTCTCTTGCGGATGATCTAAAACTGAAGACAGACAGGGGAATGTTAATGGGAATTTTACCGCGAATGAATGCCAGTGACCACGCTCAGTAAGGTCATTGGCATCAACGAGAGGGCAAGACTTGTGCGTCCGCTGGGCGTGAGGTTTATTGACCCCTTCGACGCATTTTCAGGTAGGTGGGACCTTTACCAGAGAGATGGGGGGGGATGGTCCACCTCAATAACAAGGGTAAAGGTGTGCTAGGCGCGCTGCTCGACCGGCACCTATACAGAATGGTGAGGTCGAGTCCGGGGAGAGATGATGGGCCCCCACCGGGGAGGATGAGGATGAGCCGGTGGCGGACGTACCTTCAACTGAAGGGTGCGTCCAGGTACAGGTGGGTGACCCTCCTCCTACGTTGGAGGGGGCTCAGCTCCTGCGGAAGTTGCCCCCTCGTTAGTGAGGGGCTCTTCAACTCCCGACAGCCCTGGCTGTTCGGGAAACGGGTCGTGCTAGGGGGCGGTCAGAATAGGGAAGGCTCCCTCCGTGCAATGCTTTTTAATGCTAGGTCGATTAGGAACAAGTTTTGCGAGCTACGGGCGCTCTTAGCATCAGAATACCAGGATATCGTTGCTATCACCGAGTCCTGGATTCATACTGATCGTAGGGACTACGTTGGGGAGTTCGAAATTCCCGGGTATAGAATGTTTCGCAAAGACCGCACCCGTGGGGAGGGGGGTGGGGTACTAATATACGTCAGAGACACGTTGAGTCCGGTTGACTGCCAGTTCCGGTCGGAACGGGAGCTGCTTGGCGTCGATCTGAACGTGGGAGGGACGAACTATAGGTTAATCTTGGTGTACAGACCTCCGCATCTCCTCCTCGAGGAGGATACAGCCCTGTACACCGAACTCAGTAGCCTGCTAGGGGATAGGGTGTGTGTAGTTTTAGGAGACTTCAACTGTCGCGGCATAAAGTGGGAAAACAGGACTGCCGATGCTGAAGGGAGGAGGCTAGTTGACTTTGCTGATGAGAACTTCCTCACTCAGTGGGTCAACGAGCCTACACGAGGCGAAAGCGTTCTAGACTTAGTATTCACGACCGAAGACAACCTCGTCACTGGCCTCACCGTTGACGAATCGTTGGGCGGGAGTGATCACGGTCTTATTAGGTTCCGTGTGTGCGTCCCTCGGGTGAAGCGTAGTAACTCGAGAGGCAGTAAGCTCGATCTCCGGCGGGCGAACTTTGTTAGCCTCAGGGATAGCGTAGGAGAGATGGGGTTAGAGGTTGGCGGCGATGTTGAGGGAGTGTGGAGTGCATTCCGGGACGAGTTTATGGTGCTGCAGTCTGCTGCCATACCCTCAAAACCGGTCACCTGCTTCAACGCAGCCTAAGTGGTTCAATCGGACATCGCTTCGGCTATCCGAAATAGGAAAGTAGCGTATAGGAGGGCGAAGGCCAATCGTTCCCACGAGAACACTGAAGCGTATGTCCGCCTGTGTAGGGAAGTGAAGGCGAAGGTTAGGCTAGCGAAACGTAACGAAGAACTACGGGTGGCAAGCCTCTGCAAGGGAACCCTAAGGATTCTTCAGTTATGTTAATAGTAGAAAGCCCATTAGAAGCATGATAGGTCCTTTAAAGGACGGAAGCGGCGTTCTGCGGACCTCCGACGCGGACATCGCTAATGTGCTTAATGAGTACTTTGCGGGAGTGTTCACCAGGGAGGATACCCGCGTCATCCCCGAGCCAGCGTGAGGCACGAAGGTGCTGGCCTGGATATGTTAGATGTACCGCGACAGTCGTTGCTCTAGAATAGACAAACTGAGCGCGTTTAAGGCTCCTGGGCCAGACCAGTTTCTCCCCAGAGTGTTGCGAGAAGTGCGCGACCAGGTGGCTCCCCACCTGGCTACAGTCTTCAACAAATCGTTGGAGATGGGCCAGGTGCCTGGTGACTGGAGGGAAGCCAACGTGACCCCTATCTTTAAGAAAGGGGATCACGAAAGTCCAGGGAACTATCGTCCATTAGTCTCACTTCAGTTGTAGGTAAATTATTAGAAGGATAATAGCTGATAGGATCGTTGACCATTTGGATTCCTACAAGCTGCTTGGGGACTCCCAACATGGGTTTAGACGGCATAGGTCGTGTCTCACCAACTTGCTCGAGTTTTTCCACGTCATGTTGAGTGAGTACGATAAGAGTAGGGCGATTGATATACTTTATCTCGACTTTCAGAAAGCCTTTGATAAGGTACCTCACCGCCGGCTAATGGCGAAAGTGCGCGCGCTGGGTATCGGTGGGGAAATAGGTAGGTGGATTGAAAACTGGCTGAGGAATAGGCGGCAGAGGGTGGTAATTAAAGGGGCTAGTTCGGGTTGGGCCTCGGTCACTAGTGGGGTTCCTCAGGGTTCCGTTTTGGGGCCACTGTTGTTTATCATTTACATAAATGATATCGACGGTGGCATCGTCAGTCGGATCGCCAAATTCGCTGATGACACCAAGCTTGGGGCCAATGTTGGGACGCCCGAAGCGATCGAGGAACTGCGTGCGGACTAGGTAGGATAGGAGAGTGGTCCGAAAAATGGCAAATGCCGTTTAACTTGGGTAAATGCAAATGATGCACATTGGCTACGCCAATCCCAAGTCGGACTACTCGATGTTGGGTAGTAATATCGAGGTGACTGATTTAGAAAAGGACTTGGGTGTGCTAATTAGCAGCGACCTTAAGTTTACAAACAGTGTGTAGAGTGGAAAAGAAAGCCCAGAAACTATTGGGTTATATCAGGAGGCAATTTCAGTTTCGGAACAAGGAGATTGTGCTCTCACTGTACAATTCCCTTGTTCGGCCGTACCTGGAGTATGCTGTGCAGTTCTGGTCGCCCACCCTCAGGAAAGATATTGAGAGGCTGGAGCGAGTGCAGGCGAGGGCCACAAAGTTAATCCCTTCCTTAGGCATATGGGCTACAATCGACGGTTACGCGCCCTGAACTTGTTTTCGCTTGAAACTCGGAGGCTGCGCGGTCAACTGATCGAGGTTTTCAAGCTCTTACGCGGGTTCAACGATGTCGATTTTAGAAGTGTTTAGTTTAAATGATAACCCAACTCGCAACAATGGTTGGAAGTTGGATTTGAAACGGTTTAGGACTAGTGTGTGTGGGAATTACTTTACGTATAAGATCTGTGACACATGGAACAGGTTACCTTCGGAAGTTGTGAACAGTTCCTCTGTGGATCAGTTCAAGAAAAGGGTAGACGAAATCTTGCACACTATTTGAGTGTGTAAAGACATTTAGGACCTCAGTCTGGGAAATTTCTTTTCCTATAAAATAGTTAATATCTGGAACCAACTTCCCTCAGAGGTTGTTTCCAGTCAAAGTGTAAATCTGTTTAAAATAGGCTAGACAAAGTACTGAACACACTCATAGTTTAAGATTAAAACCTCAGAAAACTCTGCTGGAGTTCGCTTGCTCGGTGTCTCTGTGAGCAAGCTAAATATAGAGCTATTTATATATTCTCCACTTTCCTGTAAAATTTCCTTGGCTACTTTTCCATGGTCAAGGTATTTTCTTCAACCTTTTTCCGTACCTGCCTCTGGCAGGGAGGGAGCGGAGGGTGGGGAGAGAGCCTTCTACTTTTCTATCCAGTTTTCTACTACTGCTAGGATAGTTGAAAGAAAAATAAACTTTTACAAAATTTTCCCTGGCACCCGTTGCCATTGGTACCTCCTCGGTATGGGCCGCAAGGCCTTTTGAGGTACTTCTTTTCCTTGTAACTCTCTCTCTCTCTCTCTCTCTCTCTCTCTCTCTCTCGTAGTTAAATTAACAATTTGAATATGTGTGTGTGTGTGTGTGCGTGTGTCTGCATTATGTATATATATGCAAATACTGTATATTGGAAAGAAATCCATGTAAGTGATATGTTTTTAGATTAAAATGTATTCAATCTCTTAGGTAATACCTTTCAATCACCCGAGTCGCAACTTATTCAGTTCTTCTTATACATAACTCTCTTCAGAATGAAGTCAAAATACAATGACAACGCTGATATGCATAAATATTATTTTTATATAGCCTTCCCTTTTCCACCCCCTTACCCCACCCCGTATCCCACCACCAAACAAAAAAAAAAAATAAATAAAAATGACGGAGTGAAAAAATCTACGGTAAAAAACATTCCAAAATGAAACAATAAAGTCTCGAATTTAATAAAAGCGATTTGCATATAGATGAAAATTTATATTTTTTCATGTCATGTAGAAGGCTGTAAGACTTATTACGCATTCTCGAGGGCTTTATTATGCAGTTTAGGCCATTTACTTTAATGGTCTGTGAACGCGGAATTCAAAATACATTGTTAAATGAAATAGAAAATTATTCCGCGGTTCTCTCACTATATGATTAAGGATACGGATTTGAGATCCGTCTTATCGTGTTGTTCTCGAGTGATTTACGCCTAATGGGGTAGGTACTTCATGAATGACACGGATACGTAGAACGCATAATAACAGTAATAATTTATTATTATTATCATTATTATTATTATTATTAATAATAATAATAATATTAGTATTTAATATACATTATTTTTGAGAAATCTCCAGAAAAAAGTAGCAAAAATGCATTAAATTAGCAGCTGATTTTAAATTTTTTCTTCTTGTTTCCAGAATGGAATTATTTTGACAATGAAATAAATAAATAGTATATATGAATATTGCGTTTTATGTAATAGTGAATACTTGGTATGAAATTGAAAATTATTTAAATATTATTACACAGGGTGTGTATATATAGCGAGTAGAAAATGGGATTAAAAAATATAATTATCAATCAGGAATAACTGAAGTAAACTAGATACCAAGACATGGAAACCTTATAGAAAATAATTAGGAAGTACACAGAATTTATACCAATAATACTATTATTATTTTGGGAAGGCACCGTAAACCTAAAACATTTGTCTTATATATATATATATATATATATATATATATATATATATATTAGTGATGTACCGATTCCAAAATTTAGTTGATGCCGATGCCGATTCTTTACATATATTTTAAAAAATCAATTCTCTTTATAAATTTTACTAAGCTAATGTGAAAACTTTTAATTTTCATATTTTTACATTTCAAAATTGTTAAATGCTTTTCCTTAGCTCACTCCATAATATACAGCATCAGAATTTGTTAGTCACATACTGTAGCAAAATTGATGTTAAAAAGTTTTATTACTCAGTAAAATGATCAAATAATTTTATTTTAGTTTAATAAATTGTATACCAATATTTAAAGTAATTGTTTTTTCTTATGTTGAAGGTATTTTCTTTCTTCAACAATATAAACAACAACAAAATGTTTCATTAAAATTTCTTTTCCCCGGTGGCCAATGTGAATAAAAAAATGGATATAAAATTTGGGTTTATAAAATTATTAAAATAAAATAAAGTCAACATAATAAGATGGGTTCATATATAAAATGTAAAGTATAACTTAATATAGAATTATTATTAATATAGAGTAGGACAGAGGTGGCGAACCTTTTTACAGTCGCGTGCCAAAAAAAAACATGTAAACCATAAAAAAATTCGCGTGCCCACCGAAGTTTATATATAAACGCTTATATATAGGCGGGTGTAATATGTAGAAGCTCCCTGAGCTCCTGAGTTTAGTGTATATATAAACGCTTAGGCGTGCCAGGCAAATATGATCGCGTGCCATAGGTTCGCCACCACTGGAGTAGGAGATTACAGTAGTTTATAATATTCAGAGATTAGGTAGTTAGAGAAAATGCAAATTTATGGGCACCTTAACTTATTAAGCTCTGCCTTTTTTGTGAATGTAAAATATTTTTATATAATTACACTTTCAAATAGGTATAAATTACCATAAATAGTGTTTTTTGCCTGTTCAATTCTCTATAAATACAGATTTTGTTTCGTAATGAAAATTTTAAAATTTAAAAGAATCGGTGAAGGAATCGGCTAAAATTGGCCGATGCCGATGGCCCAAAAATGGCCGATTCTGCCGGTGCCGATTAATTGGTACACTACATATATATATATATATATATATATATACACTGTATATATATATATATATATATATATATATCACCATAACAGAAAATTCCTTTTCCTTGCCTTCCTCACATGGCTGTAAAATTCCAAACACGTGAGCAAGAACAGACCACAAAGGAACGCTTATTTTACTTTTGTTTCTCGAAAGTACCCGCCAAATTTGTAGCGTCACCGAGCCTATAGAAGTACCAGTCTACTTCAGGTTGCCCTCATTTGCCCTTTTCTCGAGCCTTAACTTCACATCCCGCTCCGTTTCCTTCGTCACGTAACGCCAGTCGATCTCATCCCGCTGTTTTCCTTCAAAACTCCTTTCAAGTATATACGAAGTTGATAATTTCTGTTGAGGCCTACTACCATTTCAACGCCTCTGGAAGCAAGCTCACTTCTGTAAGATTCAACTTGCGCCAGCCTTCCGACCCTCCATGCCTCACGATCTCCACCCATCAAGTTCGCCCGTTGGAGACTGATTCCACACTTCTCGACAGCACTCTTGATGTTATCCATCCATCGGATCTTGGGTCTTCCAACTGGCCTTCTGTTTTGAGGGGCCCATTCCAGCATTCTTCTTGCTGTCCTTTCCATCGGCATTCGTTGGACATGCCCGTACCATCTTAGTTGGTTCCTCTCAATATTCTCATTAACCGAAGTTACACCCAATCGCTTTCTTATTCCAGTGTTCCTTATTTTATCCAATCTACTTACTCCTATCAATCTCAGGACCCTCATTTCAGCTGCTTGTAGTTTTCCCCTCGTCTTTGTGTTTAGGGCCCAAGTCTCGCTGCCGTATAGTAAGATTGGTTTCAATATTGTTGAGTATATATGCGTCTTTACCTTTTTAGGAATGTTTTGATCTTTCAATAGGGGGTACAGGAAGGAAACATTTCTGCTATATTTAGCAATTCTTTCATTCACCTCTGCATCCATACCCGCATCATTTGCTATCACACTACCAAGGTATTTAAATGTGTCCGTCTTTTTCATTTCCCTTCCCCCAACAAAGATTCCATCCTTATTCGCTCCCCTCGTTACCACCATATATTCAGTTTTATCATAATTCAGTTTCAGTCCATACTCCCTCAATCTCTCATCCCACCTCTGCATAATTCTCTCCAAGGATTGTGCTGTGTTAATTCCAACAGCTACATCATCAGCATATCCAAAAATTTCTATTTCCTCTTCAATTTCCTGTTATGTGTTCCATAACTCTGCTGATGTAGGCAATAAATAAAATAGGTGACAGAACATTCCCTTGTTTAACTCCTGTACTTACATCAAACCACTCCTCCAATCCCACCACCGTGCTCTGGGAGACCCTATAGGTGCTCATTACTGCTCTCAGAAGCCTCGGTGGCACTCTTTCACTCAGAACCACCCACAGCTTCTCCAAATCCAAAAAACATATGAAGCGGTCCAAACTGAATTCTCGGCTCTTCTCAAGATATTGTCTTATGGCTGAAATTTGATCTACAGTATAGTACTCCGGCCTGCACGAAAGCCACAGTGATACTCCAGTAACCCAGGTTCCAGTATGTTTCGTATTTTATGTTCCAAAATCCTTTATTAGCGAACATTATTCCTTTATTTCAGTAAACTGCACACATATGCACTCTCATTTGATGCCTTTTTCAAAATCATGCTGCCTGTTTTGGCTTTAAGAAAATTCATTCTTCATTATTCATCTTCATCTGCATCATCTTCGTTCAGGACGCTGGCTCATTGCGGTGCCCTTAATGATTTGATGACATTGGCCCTTGTAGCACTGAAAGAGCAGCTGATTTCGAGCCCTACCCTTATCTTAAAAAAGTGGATTTTTTGACATTGGCTCTTCTAGCATTGACACCTAGCATAATTTATTTATTTTTCTAATTAATGTCATAATGGCGGAACAAGGGAACTTGCTGCCAATTTTTGTTCCAGAAGCCCGGGAAAGTACGGGGGGGTGTACAAAAGGCAGAGACGTAATTAACGCAATTACGCTTACTGGGAATTCCTCGTTCATGGGAAACACACACATATGAAGTGTGGAAAACGATTGTGAAATTTTCCAACATTTACTGAGATCGATGAAGACGAGGTTTAGCATGGTGGCTGAGGCAACTGAATGGCAAAGTAAATCATTCTAATCAAGGTTGGTTCGCTTGTTGATCATGTGTAAAAAACTCGACACGAAGTTTGCCAAAAAGAAATTAAATGCTTTGTCAAAACTTTGAAAGAAAAACGAAATAATGACTTACACTAAGTTTGTAAAATACTTCGAAATCTGTCGATGCATCGGAGATGCCTCCTTCTAAGGAAAGAAGGACAAAATTAGTTTTTAAGAAAGCTTATTTTGGTATTATTGACTCTGTGCTTATCACACTAAAAGAACGTTTACAGTGCATTCAAGAGTTTTTCTTTGAACTTAATGATGTGTCCAAATTCCATCAGCACAAGAACTAGTTTCCTTTTCGACTTAATACTGTGACCTCTTCAATGAAAAAGTCCTAGCTTCTGAAATAAAATATGTTTATCAGGATTCAGAATTCCACAAATGCAATGATACCAGAGAACTCTTGCAACCACTGCATACCTGAACTTAACTAAAAACCACTCTAACAGAAACTAAGTTAATAAAACTTCTGTTAACGATTCCCTTAAGACTTTTTCGACTGAAAGAAGTTTTCCTGCACTTGACAGAATAAAGACCTATTTAAGGCACAATGAAGGAGGACAAACTTTCTAGCTTGGTTCGAATTTTAATTAAATGAATTTATAATTGACTTCAAGAAAAAAGGGAAGTGAAAAGTAGAGCAGCTGAATAATTTCATTTAAAATCAAGACTACTGAATTTCATGTGTAAGTAACGTATTATTATTATTATTATTATTATTATTATTAT